>NQII01008547.1:0-69593 GCA_002778355.1 Clitarchus hookeri | reverse complement strand
TTCTATATTATTAACTTCAGTTTTCGGATAATAGCATTTTGTACTGCATTATTTCCGCTGGTTTGGGAGGGTATTAGGGTGCCATAATGGAACTGACGTCCCCTCTGCCTTCGTAATTGTCTCGCGATGAGAGTATTTTCAGTGACATGCATAATAAATGAACTACTGCAACGNGTCCCCTCTGCCTTCGTAATTGTCTCGCGATGAGAGTATTTTCAGTGACATGCATAATAAATGAACTACTGCAACGCTGTTCTGTATCGACTGACTCCTGAAGCTGACTGTACGCGACTCTGCATTAATGGAATAATATGAACTCTCTTTGGTTTATTTTGATATAAAATACCCGATAAAATAATCCGATACTTGAATTCTTATATTTTATTTTTAATTTGCCGCCTTTACTTAAGTCTCAACTGTCTACCGAGATAATGAAATCGAGGTATGATTCCAGTCGCCAGTTATGATGTCTGCGGCAATACAACGTTGAAATTGACAAAATAGATCATATTGTGTTATTCCTCTAAACCCCACCTTTGGCGGGGAATTAATTCTTGTCTGCCAGGTGCAGTAAAGCAAAAGTTTAGCCTTTGAAGTCATGAGTGGTGCTTTTATGAATTATCAACTGAAGAAATCATTATCATATGGGGGCCGGGATTCTTCATAGTAGAGAATTGGTAATCCACAATAATATCGTCCCCAAAAAAAAAACATCTATCACAGATGCTTGCTTCGAGTCACTGGTGACTGAAATAACAGCTATTAGATTTTATTTTAGCTTCCTAATACAAATTCGCCACACTATATATTGTAGTTTACAATTATCCATTTCACTAAGTGTAGATTATGTATCCGTATACATCTTTTAGTGAAAAGGTAATTATTTTTATGTGTGAGGGAAACCTCATGAATGCTCTACAAAATGAATTTTATTTCTCGTATAGTCGGTCTAAACACAGTGTTTCTGTCTGTAAATGCAACTTGTGTTCATTAAGTGAATACGCTATTTATAAAAAGATTAAGTGGTATTTTTGAACTACTTAATATAGTCATGAGTTAATAAAATAAAACCGGCTCGGCTGCAACATACTAATCATGCATTCAATTATATTTTATATAGGCATGTATTGATCATGTAATAAATGGTGTATCGTAACACCTGGATTGCGAAGAGAGGTAATATCTGAGAACAAAATATACGGGTCATTTTGTATTATGGCCAACCGTTTAGTAAAAGTAGACTTCATAAGTCTGGCATATGGATTAGAACATGGCACTGAACCAGCTACGCAATAGTACTGTGATGAAGGCAGTAATAAAAGCATTGTTAAGTTCCACATGCGATAAATCACGTAATGACAGAACACGCTAATACACACTCCAGCAAAATTCTTAGAGATGAGGTCTGACGATCGTGCAGGCCCCGATAGTCTCACCACCTTCTATCAAAGTAAAAAGCAGTAGTTGTGTAAGTGGTTTCTCACGAAAGAAATCTAATGCGTCAGTGATCCATCATTAGAGTTCAACAGCTTGTTTGTTTAGTTATAGTGGTGATCTACACACGATCATACGCTAGATTCATTGAGGCTGCTCAGATCAAACGGTTTGTCGATATACAATTTAATTCGTATATTCTATTCACATTTTGTTTTCTCCGCTTCCCGGTATTACAATCCAACATTTTTTTGAATATGTTGTACATCATATTTTGCCACAGCACCCAGTTGTGCGAATCTCCAGAACAAGAAACAGGCATGATGACAGGAAATGGTTCCTGGACCGGCATCATAGGGATGCTGCAGAGGACCGAAACTGAAGTGGCACATGGCGTCACAATGACAGGAGGAAGGTCCCTGGTGGCCGACTTCACATATGTCTTCTGGAAAAGAAGGTGAGATCATGTTGTAGCCTAATCATTGAAACTTCCAACTTTTCTGTTGCCCTGCTGAATTTCTGCTTTTATGATATTCCTCCGCTCCATGTAGACTTAGCCAGAAAATTACACCAGTGGGACAACGCACCGCAGTTGTGAGCACTCAGTTTAATAATATTTTATAGGAGAACTATTTCTTTTGAAGTATTACCAACACACCTACTTTTTATTTCGACATTTATTCACATTCCTGAAAATTAAATATTATAATTTATAAAGAAAATAAAAGTAACATTTATATTTTTTTTAAATTAGGTACTTTAATATTAACACAATTTAAAAACATTTGTAATATGTACATGCCATATTTAGGAAATAACCAACCACGTCTTAAATTGGGTGGTTTTTAAAAAGTTAGAAATGAGTTGCACTAACGGATAAGTGTGTAGGTAGTTTCTGTAAAGACGACTTTCCAAATGTTTTATTCACAATGTATTCTCCCTTGCCCAAACTAATCAAAACATGTTCAACTATTAGTCTCTTTGTGATTTCTAAATTTATTTCGACAGAGATGAGTTATATTGCTCGGTCTGTCTCTCCCACACACACACGATTCCCTTAATATATTACGAGATGATTATTCTATGCTTAAAACAAATCTACACTAAGGTATTTCAACAGACCGAAGAGTTCAGAAAAATCAAATACTCCTTGTTTACGTACATGTATGTATGTTTTCTCCTCATACTTGCTTGTGCTTGCAGCTTCTACGCCTACATCCGGTGGCCGACCACATCATACATATCTGATATGAGGAGATCCGCCGCCGTGATATTGGCAACGGTAGTAGGCACCACTTTAGCACGGTTTACGACTCAGTGGTTGCTGCCTGAACGAGGGGTCACCAAATCATCAGTGGTGTTCGACGTGTCCTGCGCCTTTTTCCAACAAGGTGCAAACAAACTTTTAAAATTAAACGTGTTATATATACATAAAGCAATCTATTTTTCACAGCACCTATATATATTTTCAGTAACCACAATTTTGAAACCTAAAACAATGTCTCTAATAAAATGTACTTTATTATCTGTAAAATGCACGTTTACCATTGTTTAGAAACAATTAATTAACTCCCTCGACATTAAGAGACTTTTAATAACTGACTGTGTCAGTTAGATATGAAGTGATTATATGACAGTGACACTCCTCTTTTACCTTGTGACGTCCAACAGCTTTTAAAACGTAGATTCGGTGAACAATGGATTGGCTGCGGGTGGCTATTTCATGACTTTCTCTTTCTCCTGACCTCACCCTACTTAAAAACCCTGGTGTGTGAGACTCCAAGTGAGTCGGAGTAACGGCTCGTCACTCAGGTTCTTGCAGCTGCTTCATCTATACGGCACGTGCCTGAAGTCATTGAACAAATACAACAAGCAATAGTAGCTCGTTGCTGAATTGCATTGAAGCAGGAGGCCGCACTTATAGGCAGTTTTTGTAAACAATTACTTCAATCAAATATAAATGTAAAGGCTTCATTTTCATTCACATTCACGATAAAAATTAATCTAAATTATCAATTTCTGAGCTATGGTTATTACGGAAATATCCGTTTTTGATATCTTCTAACATCTCTACACGTATGAGTACTTACTTTCGTTACAACCTGTATATGATCTCTTTAACTCGTGGTTGAAAGCAACCATGCTGAAATGTTAGTTCCGATATATGCCTGCAGGTGTCGCAGGGACTCAGTGGTTCCGCCGTTCCTCCGGGTGTGTTGTGTTGATGGTGACTGAGCTGGCGGGGTTCTTGGTGTTCAGCATCTACTCAGCCACTCTCATGTCGCGGTTGGCGGTGCAGACGCGAACTCACAGCTACGAGGCATTTGCTGACCTCGTCAACTCCACCCCCTACGTTGTTGGCTTATTGCGAGGAGATTCCAGCATCGAGATGACTAAGGTAAACGCGGGTTGAAATATCGCCGAATTATTTAATTACTCTTGTTACATACATCAGTACTGGTGTATTCGCTAAATATAAACACGAATAGTAGTTTGATTTGATTCCTCCGAAGACAGTCTTCAATCCTGTGGAGTATAGACCATATTAATGTTCATGATACTTAGTTTTTTTGTTGCCGGGGAATGGAAAGGGGGGGGGGGAATGTGACTTCTTATTGGAGAGTTAGGCATAAATAAAGTTGCTGCCTCTGGTTGCATAGTGTTCCAAAATTTATCCTTTAATCAATTTTATAAGGCACAAGCATAATAATAAAGAATGATTTTACTTAGATACAAGAATTTTTTTTTATTTCTGATTATTACAATTATCCTGTTCATGTACGTAGAAAATGAAAATAATATGGTTTCTTGCTGACACCTCAGGCGAAAAGTTTTCATTTTCCAAACTTTTAACATTGACTTTCCCAAGCTGTAATAGAAGTAACCTTTCGCGATCAGTTACCTTGATATCGTCCATTATAGATTCGTATCACTTTGACAGTGAAGTGAGTCTTTTAACTTGGGGTATCCTTAAATTTCACCCCGGATGGCAATGGCCTCAATAATTTGTATTAAAAAAAACATTAAAAATACATTGAAAATGATTTTAGACTGATTTTTAAGAGATTGTGGATTAGACTCATATAATAGTAGTACCATGCAAGGTGGTTGCTGACAATATGACACATGTAAGATCAACTGAAATGCATTAGGTATAAACTGTTCACGGTAAACTGAGTACTTTTAAAAGCCCCGCATAATATCTACTTGTATACCCATCGTGCAGTCTTCCCCTATACGTAAAATTATCATTATGATGAACCTGATCACTTTATTCACTTTTCTGAATAGTGAAACTTTTAAATTACTATAAAACAAATATTTTACCTACATTGACGGTTTATCAATGCATGTAAAATATTATTAATTTACAAACTGTAAGCGAAAAAAATAATTTCAGTATTCACAAGTGTTAACCTAAGACTTTTGATTTAACTTTAAGACATTGAACTGATGTCCCTCCGCCATTACCAACTTTTCTGGGTGCATGCCAGTCAGCGTGCCCGATAAAATATATGCAGGTACTAGCAGTGACATTTCTCAAAGGTTGGTATTGAAAACGCTCAGTAACCATGGATAGCCTATATCACGGTTGCCCATGCGTATTAAAGTACAATTTTACATATTTCTTGCCAGCCGCAACTGCAGAAGCTGAATTTGCACCGTTATGAGTTGGAGGACAACTTAGAGTACATCAATGAACGAATTTGTGAAGGGAACTACATCTTCGTAACAGACGGTCCAAACTTCAGGAAAGAACAGACTTCGTGCTCCGCAGACATTGCCTCAGTTGCTGTAGTCAGCAGTTCACTTTCCTTCGCAGTGAGGAAGAACTCGCCCTACTTGGGAGCCATCAACTATCAGTGAGTGCTTGGAAAAATACCTGTATTTTCACATGTACTAACTAATGATTGAGAAACTCTTATAAGTTAGAGTGTATTTGAGAGAGAAATTGGTGTATTGAGAGCCGATAAGGGTGAAACAAATTTTGTATGGAGCAGCTCCAGAACATGAGAGCGGGAGGAAACGGGAGATCCCCGAGAAAGCCCGCAGACCTGTGCCATCGTCCGGCACGATTCTCAGTTGCAAAAATCCGGGATTGACCCCGCCAGGAATCGAACACGGTTAGCCTATGTGGGAGGTAGGTAGTCTGACCACTACACCACCGCAGCCACCACTAATTTAAGTTATAAGTACATATAATTACAACATACATCAAAATTTTCAAAGATTTTGCAGATCATTTTTTCGAATTATCGTCGTTGCAGTAAATTTTAAGTCGGAGATATGCCAAAGTTATTTAACTTGTGTGGGTTTTTAAGTGACAATTTTGAGAACGTAGGACAGGAATTAAAACTACAAACTTCAGTTGCATTCTAAAATTTTAATTATATTTTATCCATTTAATTAATTTGATAACCAAATAAACTAATTTATTAATATTAAATTTGTAAAGATATCGATTCTAATATAATATGTTTCAGATGTATATAAATTTATGAATAATAATATCGAAATGTATATCTGAACAAAAATATATTCTATTAGATAAAATTTTTAATTTTATTTCAAATAAGATACTAAAATTTTTAAAGGGAAATGTACACAATAATTGCAACATTTATGCTTTTTGAGATATCATAAAATGTAATATAAAATTGGGCAACATTGGAGTTAAAATGGTAAATACGTATTTAAGTTCATGAATAATAATACATAAATGTTATTGTCCAACAAAATTTTATAGCAAAATATATAGGTTTTAATGCAATTTAATGTAAAAAGTTTCTATTTTTTTTAAATTGTGGTAGTTTTCAACTTAATTCTCGTTTTATTATTATACATAGCACTTTTTCAAGTTAATAGAAAATTATTAACAATTTTCGCATAAAAGGTATATATTAAACATTTTATATTTACATTAATAAAATACACAGTAAGGATAAATGTCCCATCATCAACACCATCCTTCTTACCACTTGCTTCCTTTCCATAGATGGACAAGTTGCACAGTCCCGTCATCAGTAGGCCAGGGTGGAGTTAGACAGCTATTGTGCCTTGCAGGTTGATGAAGATGCTGGAGATAGGCGACGTCGCGAGGCTGCGGAAGAAGTGGATCAGCGCAGAGTCCACTGCACCGCAGGAAACGGAGAGCATCACCATGATGCACATCGTTCCCTGCGTTGTGAGCCTGACCTTGGGCATCGCGACTTCCGCCGTCTGCCTGCTTGCGGAGAGGCACGTCGACAAGAGGACATCTGGAGTCGCCAGAGCACCTAGTGTGTGACACCTTGACCCAGGACCTCTGGAGAGACCACACACTGCACTGATCACACCATAAGTGTCTCTAGCCACACGATCTCATGCTCTGGTAATGTCAGCACCACTTATGGCCAAACCAGCCTGTGTCGTGTAATAAATAAAACCACATAAATTAGCCATGCATTCAAAAGGTGACCTAATTATTTAGAAAAATAGATAATGAAGAGCTTACTTTCAAGGAAAGTCAGAAATCAATACACCCACTTTAATGGCTGATTGTGTCTTCTTAAAAAAAAACCCAAAATGTATAAAATAAATAACCATTTAAATAAAATGATAGTGAATTTTTTTTAATCCAGTAAATCCAGACAACAATCTGACCATATGAATTAATTTAATTAATAAAAAAGTGGAATTCATGATTTAATATGCCTCAATGAATAAACTAAAATATTTGATATAATTTTAAACGGTATTATTTTTCCGATGGTATGTTCTAATAGAGTTTCAACTTAATACTTAAGTGTATTTTCCTTATTAATATTAAGGAATTTTGTATCCAGTTAGAAAATATAGTAAATATCTATCTGTACATAAATGTATTAAATATAAAATATCATAGAAAATAATTTTTTTGCAATTTGAAACTACTAAAACTCATTTTTTGATATCGGTTTGAATATGCCTGTAAAACCATTCTTATACTTCAACTATAATACAAATTCACTCATGTTATAGTATGATTTTAAAATTTTACAAATAAATATATGAAAAGTAATATATGAAGATGTTACAGATGGTATGTAAGTATTTTATGTTTATTAAAAAAAATGTTTACTTTGGCGATGGTCAGCCTGTCAACAAATATATATAATATATTTTTTTCACTATTTCCCATTGATTTAGCTATTATAAAATGTTTAAGTTAGTTCTTCTAAAATATTTATGGTATTTCAAGTTTGATTGTTAAAATATTTACATAATTATAAGACATGCTAGGACTTTTTCCATTTTAAACGAAACCATGAGATTTGAGCGTAAAATTTGTACCTAAATAATATTAAAATAGAAAAATATACCAAATTAAATAAAAATATTTGTAATATTTTTAGACATTTCTTAAAAAATTTAAAAGCTTTAGACATTAAAGAAAATATATATTCACTTATCACATATTTAAGGACATATTAAAAAAAATGTTCGTTTTATCTCAAATGTAATGCTGTGTGAAGATTTAATAGAAATGGTTGAATGTGAACTTGTGTGTTGATTTCGTAATTTTTACATGAGCACTTTGCACGCCAATATGTATTGTCGTGCTTTAACTTTTTCAGGTTTATCATAGGTTTTGTCATGCTCTTCATGTTTGTACAACTTCTATTTATAATGTTCTTATAGAAATAATGTTTTTAATATTTCATGAAAAATCAAAAGGTAAGGTATTATGTCCTTGGCCAATCAGCGAATGGCCCAAAATGCTACATCTTTCTTGTTATACTGGGCCCTGAATAAATTCGCTATTGAATCAGTGTCCAGCGTTATGACAAATTTATTTTTTTTGAAGAAACTGTATCAAATTATGAGGTAAATCATTTATTTGCCAACGACGGTAAAAATGTTTCATTACAAAGAGGAAAATTAAGTTAAAATTTGCCATAATGACTCATGTAAAACTGGAAACAACATAACTAAAAATTAAAACAATAATAAATCACGTCAGCTTTCTACGGGATTAGAAGTATTTGTGTTTTGTGTTATAGTGTCCTGTGTATACTCAAAAGGATATGGTAACCTTTTTTTTCTGTTTGATAGACTAAGTATTGTACAAAACATGTGAAACAATGTAATTTAGTACACATTCTTAATAAGCTATTTATTTTTAGAAAAACATTATGTCTTACCATCAAGAATGTGTGATCTTGTTAAAATTTATACAGTTTTCCAGATTAGTGGAATCCTAGGTATTTCACTGGCAAAAACGTCTCTGAAAACATTTGGAGGCTTGGTTTTTATTCCTTTGGTGAGTGTGGTGGGGGGAGTTTTATCGTCGTTCAGAGAGAATTAGTCTGGATATAAAAGACAGCTTCCTTCTTTCTATTTACCATTCTTACTGATTATTAATAGCGGCAGGGTGTAGGGATGCTTGGTGCAATAAATTGACCCTCCCTTCACGATCTGCTTGTCAGGATTCACCCCTGGCGCTTCCCTGTCCTGGTTCTTCGCACTTGGAAAACATGGTGGACGTTGCCGATAATCACCGCATTTCGTCGCCTCTCTGCAGATATCGCACGGGGAAAACTTTATCGTGTTTTAAAGGCGGAATAAGCGTGCATATGTTACTTAGTTTATGCCATTATGAGCAGTATTCAGAGCTTACGTTGCTCCAACAGAATACTAAACTTACCATATTTTTCTTTTAACGAGAATGTGTACCCCTGATTTTGCAAATCACTAAATTTTCGGTCTTCACAGGGTCTTAACTCTCTCTCTCTCTCTCTCTCTCTCTCTCTCTCTCTCTCAAACACGTCTCTACTCTTAAACACGTTCTCTACAAGCAACAATATTGTTAATTTTACATAGGTGATTTACATTTTCTTCAAGGTCAGTTATTTTCCAATGCTATTATCTAATGCTAAAACAGGTTTTGATACGAAAGCCACTAGCAGTACCAGGAAGCTCGGTACTTGCAGTGCCAGGGATGCTCCTGAATCACTTATTTACCTCTACGTCCCATTTATCGGCGCTTGTTTAGGCATATTACAGAAGGGTATCCAAAGGATATTTAATTATCTGTTAACACCTCTTTTTCATTGTTTATGTAGTCATTTGCCATTTATTTCTTTCAGTTAATACCTTACATGGAGAATTCAGGTATCTTGAAGAGAACGAGCTAGAAGAGAAGTAGGGTAGGCTTCACTTACGCCTCTGGAGTAAAACAAAATCCCCAGCCTGTTTTTATACAGCTGGATTTAAAACTAATGGAAACGCCTTTGTTGTGGAACACAGCATATTTGTGAGTTTGTAACAATTATCTTTCAAGTAATGTGTCTGTAGTTATGTTATTACAATGAATAACGTTAGTTTTCAGTACGCAGTGTCCAATATTTTGGAGGCATACATAACTCGTGTCAAGACATTATCAGCGAGCAATAGTGGACGAAAATCAACCCACAGTTATGGGAATCGCCGAATATTGAAGAGGATTTTCGTCTTAGTGATAATGCGACACATGATGACATAACTCAATATTCATCTTGAACAATCTGTTTCCGCAATTACAGTCCAACGCGAGGTGCACAAATCATTTTCGTGCAGATGTTTATATTATTTTGATAACCACATGTATGTGATAGTTTGCCTCTCGACTTCGGCGCAAGAGAAAGTTATTGTAATATTTGCCTGGATCACTCTTACAATAAGTATCGAGCAGTTCACAAAACTGAAATTTCCCGTGGAACTGCTGTCCTAACTAAACTTAATTGATGGGTGAGCAGGAAAATGCCGGATCTAAAGAAGGACAACGCATGGATTACGCAACACGAATGTCTTCATGAACCGGATAGTTTATATTATGAAATTGTTAGAAATATAAATATCTCACTATCACACTGTTTTTTTTTTTACTCAGTAATGAAAATAATGATAGAAAAAATGTTTTATCATTAGTTCAAACACTTTTTTTCCTTTACGCGCTCCCAGGGACAGTAATTCCATTTGTACTTCGATCCTTTCTTAACTTGTAATACATTTATTGACAAGCACGCAATTTTTCNTTTACTTGTAATACATTTATTGACAGGCACGCAATTTTTCAAAGATTAATTTCAAAAGTGCTTAATTAAATCTGAGCTAATACGTGCCAGCCTATTTAAGATGAGCGTCCAGTTTGATTAGCATTTTTTTAACTTAATGGTTTAGACGATATTTGTGAACTGTGTAGCTATGTTTTGGAGTCATATTAAAACTTGCAGTAGTATATCACAAAACGTATTAGAATATCATTCTTATAACTAATTATTAATAGCGTGGCTTGCAATTTCCTTGAAGTGAAAACACTGTCAGGCGAGTCCGCTTCAATCACCATTTTAAAAATCCTAAATATCTGCCTAATACTCTGAGTGATGGTTTCAAAGTAGTGTGTAGTTAGAGTTTGGGCGATGTAGTTAAATTGCTTGTTCAAATGGTTAAAGTAGGTTCACTTAACGTCCGTGAAATAGCAGTATTATACGCTGCAATAATTTTTAAAGTACCCGAATCCTTGCAGAGTGTGGTAGGGCAAGCTATCAATGAGCGTGTATGTCTTTACACGGATTCTGTCCTCTATTTTGCGGCAAACAGGTACTCCAGTAGCCTTGGCACAATAGCGCATGGAAATTTAGAAAGATTTTAGCGTCCTGGAGAATCAATGCAACATTTTGTAAAGGAGACAATTAGACTGGTAGAAGTTTTGGGTTTGCCGTGTATTTTAATTTGTTGCCTGAAGCGCACCTCAACACTTTTAATTGCATTTTAAAACAAGGAACTACTTTCCCTACATCGTTACCAACTTCGCTGGACGCATTCAAATCAGTGTTTTCGTTAAAATATATGAAGATAATATTTGTGATATTTTTCAAAAAATGATTTTAAAAAAGCTTATACAACCGTGAACATTCTGTAACACTGTTTGTTTGCCACGAGAACGAAATCACGATAACGAACGGACTGAACAATCAGCATAACATATTTTGAAAATCTGTGCCTGACCCACTTAAAAAAAACATGTTAATATGGCTTTCTGTGCCCTTACCGATGTGCGAAATTTGGTGGAAATTATTTGAATGTTTTCAGAAATATAGTATGAATATTTTTTTTCCCTACCACACACTATCTAACAAAAATTCTGGCAAATGAAGAACTCTGTGCTCATAATGGATGTATTTAATTAATAGTGTTTTCATGCACGACATGGTTGAATGTTTTGATAAAAATAACATACTTATCTATTTTACGAATATAAAATCCTTTAAAAATTGCCTGCCCTATCATAAATATGGGAATTTACTTAGCCTAACGTAAAATTTGATAGGGATCGGTTGATTGCTCCCAGAGATTAAAGAAAACTACATGTTTTCACGTGTTGATCTTTACAATTGGCGGATAAAAGTTTTTTGTGTTAACCCATTAGATGGTTGTCATTGATACAGCGAACATATAAAGTTCGGTTGAAATTGTTAGAGACATATGACATACTAAGCAAAGAATTTACATGGCATTTATTTTCAAAATATGTGACTACCTCCTTAAGTTAATTAAATTTAGGTGGATTACAAAAAAAGCACGTCATGTATTTGGTAAGAACTGTATAATTGTTCCCCAAGATAAGGCTAAACAACTTAATTTTGCTTTTGGTGCTATCTTTAAAAATGGGGAAGAAAAAAATGTGATGTGTTAGATCATTCGATGCTAGCATAAATACTGCCAGCGTACAAAGGTATGTTGAACTGTATTACACGGTTTCAGAGAAATGGCATCCTAGGCTAAAATGTCTGTAAGGACAACATTTTGAGAACAAGTGTCTCGCCCAGTTATAACATATAAGGTTTCTTGTTCTGCCATAGTAGTATGGTTTGCCATTTTTTGTAGGTCCGAATGCAGTTTTCCAGAGATATAACATAAGAACTGTATTTCTTCATTTAACACTACATTACAAAATAGTGAACAATATGTATCCACGGAGACACATTTAATGGTTGTAATATATATTATCTGCATAAAAAATTACGTTGAAGTTTGTTACAGGGTTTATTTTTAGATTCAGCATACTAATCTAAAATTTTCATACTGCCCACAATTGAAATATAATTGTCTGGCCGACTTAACAAATATAAATCTTATGCTTCTATAGTAATACTTGTCTGCCAAATATGGTGGGAATCGGATAATTGTTTCCCGAAGTACAACAAACTTTTTTNGCTTCTATAGTAATACTTGTCTGCCAAATATGGTGGGAATCGGATAATTGTTTCCCGAAGTACAACAAACTTTTTTTATTAAATACCCAATAACGGCGTGTGGGTAAATATTTACACTGACGAGGTGAGCTCGCCGGAGTGAAATCGTTACCCTTGATATTTGTGAATCGCTGATTGTCTATTTTCAAGCGTGTCAAATGAATGGCATCTCTTTGTTTATCCTTTCCCCTCCCCCCGCCCCTCCTACGCCTTGCTGCCACAAAGCTCCTCGGCCTCAAAACACGAAAGTTTTACAAGCAAATCTATCCTTATCAAGACTAAAAGAGTTCCACGGAAAATCAATCAGGAGGAGAAATATTTGTATTTAAATGCTGAAAACCACAATCATACAAAGCGTAAGTTAATGTAGGACCATGGAAAGTTCTCTCTGTTTATGGTTTTGCGAAATCAGAACTGAATTTTTACTACTTAATATATATCTAAATGTTTTTTATTGCCTGTATACTTGAAATAAAATAATAACGTTGAGCAATAGCTATTCCAGTTTATAAGCCGAGATTTCGAATAAAAAATTGTTGTTTGTTTCTCGAATAATAGTGTATAGGCACCACAAAATCACTAAATATTAAAAAAAATTTTGTTTTATAATTTAAGAAATTTACTATCAAAATTTAATAAAAAAAAAAAGAACGAATCCCCTTCTTAAATTTAATAGCATTTCGTCTTAAAAGCTCCTGTTCGCAAATTTTGTTGAAGAAAGAATAAATCTTTTCTTTGTGGTGTATAAATTCCAAAATCATAGAGTTGTGTATAATATTGTTTTCTTAATTTTAAGACAGTTATTCTGACATATTTACTGATTTTATGATCTATATCCCCACATTTTTGCAAAAAGTTCGCCACTTAAAATCCAAAAACTACACACTGTGTCAAATATTTCTCTATATGATAGTTACATGTATTCAAATAACTCGAAGGTTGCGGTGATGCAATAGCTAGATTACCTGCCTCCCACCTAGGCGAATCTGATGCGATTCCCGGCAGGGTCGCTCCCGGATTTTCGCAAGTGGGAATCGTGCCGGACGATGCCGCTGGTCGGTGGGTTTCCTCGGGGATCTCCTGTTTCCCCCGTCCTTTCATTCCTCTGATGCTCCATGCCACAATTACCTCCATCGTCTCTCAAGAACTCGCTCTTAATAGCCGACCAAATTGTTTCCCTCACACTCTCTGGTCAGGGTGGAGATTCCAACATAAATTTGATCACATTACCTTATTTTATTGGCACAGAAGTAGGTTAAACTAAATCCCGTGGTTTGCACGGTTGGAAACCAACACAGAAATAGTTAGAGTCGGCCTGTGGTTAACACCACTGCCCACTGCTGGGTCGCTCAAACTACAATAGCGGTGTCGCTTTTTGAAATGTGAAAGCACAGAATTTGTTCGTAGGTCCTGTTGATTAGGATATTATTTGTGTTTACAAATAATCGTACCAGGAAATTTATTAGTTTTGATAAAAGTTTAAATTTGTATGTAAGTTGATGTTTTAAACAATATTACTATTCCTTATTTCGTGCTTTATTTGGATCTTCTAATGCATGTCCGAAAATATATATGTCTAGGTTTGTAGTTACATACTCGTAAGTTAGATTTTCTATAGGATTCCATAACGTTTTCTCTCAGATGTGACTCTTTAACGTGCAGTGATTTCTTATACGTTGTCTTAGACTTCAAGTTTATTATAAATAATAAAAAACTTGACATTTTTGTATTTTTTTTTTTAGAAATAAATTTTTTTTAAGATAAAGCATTTATGAAGTCTTAACGTTTGAAGGAAATTTTTTTATATCCGCTATAAGTAAGATAGATATGTGAAATTAATGCCAAAATGTTTGCAGACTATCGATGTTTCTTTGTTGCAACAGGACAACACGTCAGTAAGGCCCCACGTGAGCACACTTGGTGTCATGTAGCACATCTAGTCGATATTCAATTCCTGCCCATACATTAGCCCACATAACAGGAGGGATCGATACAATGATTGTGGATGTATGTAGTTGCAGAGTTGTGAGATCTGATACAGGAGTTCTAAAAAACATTGTCTTTGACATAACCCAATATAATATACATATATGTATAATGACGTTGTATCAGGAGAGCGTGAAATCCATCTGTTGGGCCACCACGACTGATCCTTCGTTCAGGGAAAGTCGTATCAAGGTAGGCACGTACCTCCAAACCCCAACAAGACGGTGCACCGTCTTGTTGAAAAATGACATCTGGTGATACTCAAGCGACTGAGGAAAAGTGAACAATTGCAAAGTGTCAAAATACACTACAGATATATTTGTGTCCTCAGCGAATAAATTGTCATGGAAATGCGCTCACCAAACATCCCCCTCTGGGCTGCCTCTGGTACACTCAGACACCTCACCAGAGGCTCTGAGTCCCTAATACGCATATGATATGCCGGTTCTCTACACCACTGACAATAAGGTCGCCTCATCAGAAAAAGCAACACGTTTGAGATAGCCCCATTATCTCCTCCAATACGTAATAACATTTCCACTGCAAATTCACACTGATGCGTGACGTCCTTGGGCAACAAAGCCTGAAAAATTTGCACTTTGGATGCATGAGCACTAAACGTTTGTGTAATATATCACGAAGATAACTTTTTGGCACTATGCACTGATTTCTTGGGACTTCGCACAAAAGACTCTCTCACTGCTTCCATCTTTTCAGCTGATGTGGACGGTCGGCCGGTTCTCGGTAAGTTGGCGAGAGATCCTGTATTCTTGGACTTGTCATACCACGACTTTATGCCCTTGACTTCGTGCAGCATCTTTCCATGCGTTGTCTGAATGTTCCTCTGCGCTGTAATTGGTGACCGGGTCTCTTGGTACCAGAGGACAGACTGAGCTTTGTTCTGATTTGTGAACGTGTCCGGTTTCCTGGACACTGCAACTGCTACACTATATCCACGTTACTGAAACCTGCAACAAAAAACACGGTTAGTTTTCCAACAGTTTGGCACCAGTTTCAAGTCGCTATCTTTCATATAGCGGATATAAATAAACTTTGTAATCAGATAAAGACTTTTTGGACACTTTGTAAAAGATTTACAAGAAAATATTTAAGCACCAGCTATCAAAGAACAGTTTTTACAAATTCAGAAATGTTAAAATTTGTATATGACCAGCTAATTGGCTGATGCCTCCCGAAGTGAAATGCTGTGATTTGGACTGCGTTTCGTAACCTGTTTACTATTGGCTCAGTTTTCTTGAGGATGTGTAAAATAGCTAGTGGGTCGATTGCAAATGTATTAAAAAACCTATAAGGTTTAGAGGTCTATCTTGTCCCGAAAAAAAAATAGTAACATGTTCAGATCTTTATAGATCAATGTCATCCCATTATGAAGAAATAAAATTTCGATCACGAAGATGCTATCTTTGGGGGCGGGATTATTCACCGCTGGTACCCCATGCCATTTTTCCTCTTTCTCGTACTTTAAGGTATTTTCTACCTGTTTAATAATAAAATAAAAATATATTCCACATCAAGTAAGTGTTTCTCTAGGTTTCAGAGCAGAATTCAAAAGGCTTCTGTCATCCTATTGATCTGTTTTAGGAATACTGTGTGGCTTGAGCTGAGAAGCAATAGCACCGTCATATAAAAATACCTTTGTTGTGAAATTTCAAAGGACAGAACTTCACGTCGGAGTAGACGCCAGGAAATACATTGTCACAGCAACGAGTACGCCTTGGCAATCGTAAATATTTACCTAGAGGTCTCGCTCGTGAGTTTATCGATTCCCTTGCAGACAGTGGTGGATTGCCGCTGTGCTTTCGCTCGCTCGGGAATATCTCCAAGGCTTTTATCAAGCAACCAGGCAACTATTTTTAGGACGGAAACTGTAATGGTAACATCGCTTGTCTTATTATTGCTGGCAATAACTGCAGTCTTGTCCTGTGACTGTGGTGTATTTAAATATGTAATAACCTCTCTCAGGAATTTCATCCATATTCCAGAAATGGCTCTGATCTACAGCAAGAACCCATTCTGTAAGTACTTTTTATTTTAGTTAAGTGTGAATTTACTTGAGCGAAGTATGTCTATCAAGTCATAGGTTAATTTTGCAGGAATAATTAATTTTTACAGTAATGGAAGACTTCATAAATGATGACCAATTATCAAACATGGCATTAAATTTATTGTTACCAAATTATACATAGAAATTTACACCAAGTTAGTCAGCATATACAAATTGAAGCCCAGTTTGCAAATGTTATACTAGATTATTATGACACTCATTAAAACTACACTTCTTTCTCACCAGTATGACTGCATCTCGTAAAGAAATCCATTTTTCTATGTAGTGGGTTAATGCACAAAATTAAATGTAATGCTATGAAGTATGAGTGGGATTTGATGCGATGTACAGTGAGAAAGGAATTGCTCTTGTGGTGTATATAACTCATGAAACAGCGGGCGGAAATACTCCCTTACTTTCCTTAGACCTGTGCTGAGAATAGTTTTACCTGCCATTAAAGTACGAGTGATATGTGGTATGTCGGATAGGTGACATCTGATATTATTGTGTTCGTTTGACATGTTTGGGGAATCTGAGAGTTGTTGCAGCAGAACAAGCACTTGTATAGTGTGTGTGAATATGTCCAGCATCCATCATTCATTTGTGTGATGATAAGAGACCCTGAAAGTACACGAACTCCTTTGAGGATAAACTAAGTCTTCAAACAGCATATGTTTGACATTTTTCAATTGGCTTGCAGTTTGTAGACCACGCGCTAGACTAATTTTAGCAAATAAACCCCTTCCAAGTAAAGCCGCACCAAATACTGAGCGACCTGGTCTGCAGTAAAACTGCAGTATCAGCTAATGAATATATAATTAAGTTTCCAGTGCAATTAGAACAGTGGAGTCTAGCTTCTTGCCAAATTAATCAGTGTAATTAAAATTTATCTAGTAATTATCCCTAATATTAATAGGACTGCAGTTGTGTAGTGGCAAGATTACTTGTCTCGCAATTTGGCGAACTTGGTTCTATTCCCGGCGGTGTTGCCCCCGGAATTTCGCATGTGTGAGTCATTGCGAACGATGTAACTGGTTGACTGGTTTTCTCGAATATCTACTGTTTCCTCCGCCCTCTCTGTCTAGCGCTACTCCATACTCACTTCACTGCACCCTCATTGTCTCTCAAGCCCTCGCTATTAAGAGCCCACCAAATCTCTCCACTCCACTTTAATGATCATATGTATCTTTTCATTTGGTAACAGACTATGCCTCTATACTGTGTATACCAAGAGATGCATTCGTAGATCAAATACCCTCTTCAATATGTAAATTCAGCTAAGAACAAGACATTTTTTCCGAAAATCACGTCTCAGTGGAAGCTCTAACATGGTTTGCTTAAGCCCTATTATCAGCAATTAAGCTCTCTTCCTGGCAATAACCTGAGCATCCGTGTGTCTGTAGTACGACACAATGTGATTTATGAAAATAACGTGTCTGTGTAATATCATGGAGCATACATGTTGGAGGTGTCCACGCATGAGCCATGCATTACTAGACATATTGGCGAGTTACGTCTTGCGATATGTTAGCTAAGTCGTGAGTATAACATAAGTCATAAGATATATAGATAGTGGAACCTCTTTAAGTCAGCACTATTTATTTCGGATCTGAGGGTAGCCTGTATCATTTTAGAGAAAAAAATTCTAAATTTGGACGTTAAGAAGCCTTTGATATTAAATTTCCAATATGTAATCTGTGCTGTATTTGTATCTGGTACGAGTAATAACGTGTTTGTAAACTGTGAATATGTTTTAAACGTGTTTTGATGAATATAAAAGAATTCCTTGATGTATGCAGTTTTAAGTTGATTTTTCTGACGCCCTCATTCTCCAGTTAACGCGGATTTTCGTTTTCCCTAATCATATCCGGTCCACATTTATCCCAATTAACGAGATTCATATATATGTATATATATATATATTTACATACACGTGCACAGTTATATTTTAGTCAAATGTGAATATGTGTATCCGTCCATGAAAATGTACTGTCATTTCGTGAAAATTCTAGAAAGGAAGTCGTGCAATAATGTTTAAACTGTTATTTTTTCCTCTTGAAAGGGAGAAAAGGGAATAATTCATCAGCTATCACTACTGATAATAAGCGAATATTTTTAGTTATTCCATTGATGAAGTCGTAATACAGAATCAAGATACATTCTTCATGTGGAATGCCAGTCACTCTGCCCCCATTATGCACTGATGATCCTCAAACTGTCCATGTCGCAGTGGAGGGCGTGTCCTTCCAGGCTGTGGTGGTACACCGGTTGGCAAGCACTGCTGGAATAAGGATGAGAGTTTTGAACCTGGACAGAGGAGCTGACCTTGTCGACTTCTTCCTCAGGAGTACGTCCATGGCAACTGCCTTGTTGACTTTGCCAGATGATCAAGCAAAGTCTGTGATGGGACAGGTAAGCATTGTTTCATTGGCAAGGGGTGATGAACTCTAACCATATGACACACTCAGTTTTGTAAATATATATATGTATATATATTGAAGTAACCTCGCCATATAAAGACTACAAATTTAACATGTTTGGCCTCATAAGTACACGTGTTGCAATGACGTAATATTTTGCTATGCGTTGTGCATACTTGTGTTGTGCATTTTTATTACGACTATTGAAAAACGTGCTTTGTGCTCAATGATATATATATTAACCTTCCATTAGTGTCAAAAGGTGTATAAAATTTCACACATCAGTTAAGCCACAAAGAGGACTCTGAAATGACTGGTCACTAATGCCTGGCAGTGTACAGTACCGGTCATAAGTAATGTTCATTTGCAACATGACTAAGATTGTGCACACCCTGACAGAAGAGGCTGGAGGAAGAAAACCAAAATCGAACAATAACATATCCATATTTCATATATGTAAACTATCATAAATTAACTAGCAAACCATCTTTAAATTTCAAAGCGACAAGATTTATGTGGTTCCATCTATCACAGGGTTTTACGTAAAATCATTCTGTAGTCATTTGAATTAAAATGTCTTAAGGGAAAGCTGCAAAGGAAACACTCGGTGAATAACATTTGAAAATTAATTATGCCATTTGGCAACCTCGGACGTATTTCAAAGAGATACAGTCTAATAAAAATGAAGTTGCTCTATAGCATTGCCACTCTGGAAAGAATTAGTACATTATCTAGAACCGAATGATTGTGTGAAAATTTCTTACCTGCTGGTATGCAATGATATTTTTTTTTTAGAAACTAGCAGATCCAATAATTAAAAAAAATTTTACGGCATGATATCTGCAATTTTTATGATGAANTTTTTTTTTTAGAAACTAGCAGATCCAATAATTAAAAAAAATTTTACGGCATGATATCTGCAATTTTTATGATGAAAAGGCCATGACTTTAATGTACTGAATAATAGGAATTAAGTAATATTTTAAATTTTTCTGGTTTTTAATTCTAACCTTTTTTAATGTAATAAGCCTAACCAGGCTTTAGCTTAGATGATAAAATAACTCAAAACTTAAACCATTGACGTGTAACACATTTTGGAGTAGAAGCCTCGCTGATCCCCTTCGCGAGAGACTCCAGTTGACACGTGTCACAAGGCATATGGACAGCCAGAACGGATCGCAATTACACATGTCACTGCTGCGTAGGACTCCCACCCACACACCCCTCCCTTTAGCAAGCCAAGCAAAATTACATTCGTGGATCTACGTGCTCTATCAGTCCAGTATTTTGCCTGAAGTCAGAAAATATGCACCGCGGAAGAAATAACTGACACGCTTGGAAAATGTTTCATGCAACCTCCCCCACCCCCCTCATCCCCTTCAGGGATCCATGGCACGTTTTTGAAATGCATTGTTCTGCTTCCTACCACCTCACCCCCTCCACCAACTAGGGGACACGTGTCGGAAATTAGGGAGAGAGACTAGACAGAATATAAGCCTCTTTACGGGGTGGTGTGGAACTCAGTTTAATATCGCCGCACAGAGAGGTTAGATGAGATCAGTAATCAGCAGACCATCGGTCAGTTCGTCAGTACCGCGCACAGAGATCAGCCACGCCGAGTGCGGCCGGGGGAGATCGGACCCCCGGCCACAACAGTACATCAGTACATGAGTATGTCAGTAGGACAGTTAGTGGACAGGACAGTTCATTATCACCGCGCCGAGATAAGAGTTGCGTCAAGGAATCGCGAGAGGACGTCAGAACGAACCCAGAACAGCAGTCCAGGGGTGACGGCACCAAATGCTGGCCTTTTTTAAGGCCGCCCACATCGCCGGAGCTAATCAGCAGCTTACATCATACCAGCACCACCACCAGAGTTAACTATCAAATCGCCGTCCACAGAAGCCTCCGACGACATCGCCCACAGTTAATCCGAGTTAGCCAAAATAGAGTACCACACCTCCGAAGGGTTTCTTTATGTTTTTTTTAACTCGACACAATATATCCATCCAGTAAAGTAAAACACCAAAAGACTACCTTATTTAAATACCCTCACATCCCAGGCACCATATAGTCTGTGCCTTGAGGAATTAATNATAGTCTGTGCCTGGAGGAATTAATTCCGACCCTATGAACCATTCTGTATGCCACAAGAGGGAATAGCATCACCATTATCAACTATAATTCGGACGTGAAATCTTATTGCACCAAAGTAATGCCTTAGTAATATATGCTGTGGAAGTCACAATGACAAATGTTAATACTCGTGCTGTACCAAATTATAAGTAGGTGTTCCCTTGTGTCAAGTATATTTCTCACCTCTTGGCATCCACGAAGTTCTTCGTAACGTACGTAAAGTTTCCAGGGATTTTTTATACAAATAATGATTATACATGCAGAATGAATTGATTGTTGGAAATATTGTATTTCTTAATACCACTTTAAACAGGATAGGATAACCTCCAATAAAAGGTTATCTAGACTGAAAGGAATATAATTAAAATTATCCTCTCATAAGTACGAATTAAGTGTTGAGTGAACGTGCAGGGTCCCCTTCTGACCTAAAAATACACAATTGAAGACATATTATCTTAATAATTATAGCAAAATATACATTGCCTGTGTTGGTATATTATGTGTTTATATATATCACTAAGAATGTTATTAAGTTATCTTAAAACTCTTGCATCTGGCCAAGCATGGCATGGTAGAGACTGACACGTGACTTAATAGGCTAGGTCGGATATGTCCGTGGCCTGGAATGTGAAATAGAATCAGCACACACACACAAATTTAATATTGTCCTGGATAGGTTGTAGCCAGATGTAATGTCTCCAACCACTCCCTAATTAAGGTTACTCGCCCGTTATGAATCTCGTCATAACAGGTAAGTGGTACACACCTTATTATAAATGTTATATTTTAACTAATATATATGAAAAACGTACAGGTGGAACGATTTCTGCATTCAATAACTTGAAATCCTTATATTGTATTAAATGCGATATTTGAATGTGTGGGATTGCTGTATTTGTGAAATTACAGTATTTTATATATTATTAGTTAAAATTGCCATTACCTACCAAACGTTAAGACCTGGATTATAGAAACTAGGCATTTCAGTAGTACCTATTGTGANTTTTTTTTTTTTTTTTTTTGTAATATGGTGCCTGCTGAGAACTGAAACTTTTATATCACATTTACGCCTACTGATGCAAGTTTTGGGTACTCTAATTGTGCTTTAATAGAATTGTTTTAAAACGGGAGGCACATAAAATTGTTTTAAAACGGGAGGCACAACCATTTTGGGTCTGTATTTCCCAGCAGCCTAATCGTTACACCATATACAACTAAACATTGTACGCTAGCAGTAGCAGTGATTACATGAACATTAGAGTCACAGATTTCTTGCCTCTTTCATCCGCCATTTTGTTAGTTAGTGTAGCCTGGAATATGGAGGTTTATCGACAAAAAGGAATCCAATTTTTTTTTACATAAATGCAGTGATCTTACAATTATCTCGAACTAAGGAGTTTTATGTGAATAACTTGTTTCATTTCTAAATGGTTGTCTTGTATTATCTTGTGGAATATGCTGTGCCTCTGGAAAAATTTTACTTATGTGATTGTGACTTGGTATGCTGCCAGCAATTTTAATGGGCACGAAATGCATTTATTTCATTACAATATTTTTAATCCAGCACGGTGACAGATAATGTCACCAGAAAAAAAAAATTAATTTCACAAGTCAGTAAATTTTCTACACTTTCCTTGTCAATAGTTCTATGCACAGTCACTAAGAGTTTTTATAAGGCAGTCTGTCATCATTGTAATGTTGGTTTTATTCTTGTAGCCTTATCTAGAGTACCAATAAATCAATTTAAACCAAATGGGTGTGTTTAAGTTCCCACTGAAGGAATTAAATTATTTTACTAATATATATATGGANAAATCAATTTAAACCAAATGGGTGTGTTTAAGTTCCCACTGAAGGAATTAAATTATTTTACTAATATATATATGGAATTGGTTATCTTGTAAAATTAACTTTAATGTATTCACAGAGGTTAGGAGGCTGTAATACGCAAAGGAATGGTTTTCTCGTATTTTCAAAAAAAAAACATTCAATTATATATTATTATTGTTTATTTCCGACTGCTAAAGTGCCAACCTGTTGGTGGTATCTTGTTGCTTGTATATTGTTTCAGCAATCAGCCGACGCTATTTCTAACTCACCTTATTCAGTGGAGGTGGAGGGCCTTTTCTACGATTTATGGAATACTATTGAAACGAATCTTAATATGTCGTAAGTATTTAAATTGTTTATTCTGTGCTGAAAACGTTATACTGTAGAAAGGTAAATAACAGACGCAGTTTTATTACGTTTTGATTCAATACATTTCACTTCAAGAAGTTTGCTTGGATGAACATGTGTCGCTTAGTAAATTAACTATTTTGAAAATAGTTGGGCAAAATTTAAAGTAATTGAAAAAAATGTAAAGGTTAACGAAGCTGACACCAATCAATAAGAATAATATTGCTCATGTAGGTGTGAAAATAGCATATTCCTGAAGTTGGTGGAAATTAACTTTTCTATTTAATACTTATCAGATATTTTTAAANTAGGTGTGAAAATAGCATATTCCTGAAGTTGGTGGAAATTAACTTTTCTATTTAATACTTATCAGATATTTTTAAAACATTTAAATGCATTAAAATTAATGTAAACCAATTCAGGTATTTAAAACCTTAATATATTTAGCTATAGTAAATGTGTGAGAACTGTTTAACGATATTTAAGATGGAGTCGCAATTACTCGACTTACTAGACATGTTGAGATCTGAGTGACAGCTATTGAAATGCAAGGTCACTGTGAGATCAGCCTGACAAAAACGCAGCCCCGGAGGAACAGGGGAAGTTGATTCAACAAGGTGTTTAAGGGAAAAAAGGACGCACATTAAAAGTGTATAGTATGGGTCATTATAAAGAGAAAACATCAAATAACGTATGCTCNCTGTGACATCAGTCTGACAAAAACGCAGCCCCGGAGGAACAGGGGAAGTTGATTCAACAAGGTGTTTCAGGGAAAATAGGACGCACATTAAAAGTGTATAGTATGGGTCATTATAAAGAGAAAACATCAAATAACGTATGCTCTATTAGCAAAGGTGCTCGAGAATCAGCTGGAGAACCACATTAACGCAGTATGTCGAAGGTCCTCAACAACACTATTCTACGAAGTATTCTACGTTCAGGAAACCGTCATGGGTACACTATGAGAAATTGTCCATAAAATTGCCATATCACTGTATACGAATAGTGTGAGTGCGAATGGTAATTTATTTTCCCATAGATCGATGGTAGCGTTCGTACATTCGCTCACGAAACAGCCAATTGCGTAGGGAAGTCCACAACCTTGTATTGTAGCGACGCTAAACATTCCTTCATATGCCGTTTCATGCGTGGTATTAGTTCCATACAACGTATAGGTTAAAAACTTATTTTACAGATTAGGCATCTTCCAAGAAAATATTTTACATTGTATTTGAGTACAGCAGCACTCGCATGTAAATTGCAATGGCCATAGCGCAGACCATGTCGGCATACTCTGCATGCGTGAATACTCGTGGCATCACAGCGCAGAATACGAAGTACACTTTCCAGTTCTCCAGCCTAACTTCGACAATTTAGACCGGTGAAGGTTATTTACGGTAAACTGAGCACTTATGAAGCCTCTCTCATGTGGAATTATAGTCGATAATTATATTTTATTTAAGTCGTAGAATTTAACTTCGGAGAGCTTTGGAATGCGTTTATTACTCAAATGGCATTATTTATTTTCAAAAGTAGGTTTAAGTAAAAGAAATGGCTGAACCGAAAAATTAACTAGGATCTCTCAATTGCCCACTTTACCGTGAACAGCATATACTACCCAGAACGACATCACTTTGCACAAGCACTATACGCATCTTTGCGCAAGTGGTGTACCCATTCACGTGGCCAATCTGGCAAACGCCGTTAGTGTCGCATAGGTGTTAGTATCACATACACCATTGCAAATAGAGTTTACATTTATAAATGTTTTCCCTTCAGAATGGTCCATACTATTACACGTTAACGTTTAACTGTTTCCTCCTTTAAAACACCTGGTATTTTTGTGTCGGAATCACGTAGTAGCGGGGGCCGCAGTGGCTAAGTGGTTATACAGCTCGCATCCTACCAAGATGATCCGTGTTCAATACCCGGCCGGATTAATCCCGGACTTTTGAAAGTGGAAATCCTGCCGGACGATGCCGCTGGTCGGTGGTTTATCTAGGGATTCCCCCGTTTCCCCCGCCTCTTAATTCCGGTGCTGTCTCAAACTCACCTCAGTCACCCTCATCGGCTGTCAATACCAGGTTGTTGAGAGCTGCCCTAATCTTTTCACTGAATAAAATATCATATGTAACATTGTCGAGTTCTGACGTAGTGACGGACTGTTGTATCGCGCTCCTGGCATTACTCTCGTTTAATCGTACGCATTCCAATTTACCTGCAGCTGATACTGTCGCGTCCTGGATGATCCTCAAGACATCGATGAACAGGATGAGTCTGAAAATCACTGCCACTCTCTAGCTACATATTATTTATAACACAACAAGTCGAAAACACATATGCGACTCACAGTTGCATGTATGCTTCATAACGTCGGATATGCCTGCGCCAGCTAACAGTTGACAACCAGCTCTCGGAGAAGACACGTCGAGCGTGGCAAATATCGCCCACACTGGCAAGCACCTGTGACCTATACTTCTATTTTATTAACTTCAGTTTCGGATATCAGTTTTTTTGTACCGCATTATTTCCGCCGGTGTGGGAGGTTATTAGGGTGCCATAAAGGAACTGACGTCCCCTCTGCCTTCGTAATTGTCTCGCGATGAGAGTATTTTGAGTGACATGCATAATAAATGAACTACTGCAACGCTGCTCTGTATCGACTGACTCCTGAAGCTGACTGTACGCGACTCTGCATCAATGGAAGAATATGAACTCTGCTTGGTTTAACTTGATATTAAATAACCGATAAAATAATCCGATACTTGAATTCTTATATTTTATTTTGAATTTGTTTCATTTACCTAAGTCTCATCTCTCTACCGAGTGAGTGAAATCGAGGTGTGATACCAGTCGTCCTATTATGATGTATGCTGCAATACAACGTTGAAATTGAAGTAAAATATCGTCCTGTGTCGGAAATAATAGTTTTTGATGTGTATGATTCTGATTGGAAGACATTTTAGAACACACAGAAAGTATTAAACCGGTTCAATGCACAAAATTTTTCAAGGAAAAGGTAGACATTTAACTTTTTTAGACAAACATCACCGCGTAATGACGTTTCCGTAACCTAACAAAATTCCCGCTTTATTTGATGAAACTTTTTGAAGCAGATTGAAGGAAAAAAATTTACAATTAAATTTGAAAAGGAAATACTGTCGTCAAATTGTTTTATCATATAATATTGAATATGTTTGTAAATATGCCACACTGTCATAATTAATTATTATCTGGGAGCATTTTTATTCGAAAATAATTTTTAATATGAAATACTGCTATTGTTATTCCTCACAGTCCACTGCCGTAAGAAATGTAACGAAATTTGTGATCTGGTTTTCTTCTTTCCTTTCGTTAAATTTTATTTATAAGTGATATTTCCTGCGCAATATAATGTATTACCGCTGAGTTATTATAAATACTTATTATTACTATTATAAAATAATAACTTTAAGTAGTATTCTTGCTGAGAGAGTTTCTATGTAAATTATTTATATTTATAAACCTATATAGTCTCTTGCAAATGTTCGCCATTTTGAAGTATCTTACCCTGCACGATTCAGGTTGACTGACCTCATCAAAAATCCTATAAGTTTTAGAACCAGTCCAATTTTCTAAACTTGCGATGGAATCTAGAGCCAGCAAACTTTCCCAGTTAAATATTTGGGTTACGCCAGAATCTTTAAATTTAATTTGACCACAAGCGACCCAGCCCGGCTTCGCACTGGTACAACTTAGATTTAACAGCGGCACAGTAATAAGTAAATTGGGAAAATGCAATTTCAATATGGTATTATAGTAAATACGTAATATAATATCATATATAACATATATACATAAATACACGCCACGCCTGTCTGCCAGAAGGGGACCAGCGATAATGGACCTCCATTTAATACGATCCTGACATACCTACCTCCTTCGCTTTATCTACATTCATACATCTCTAATATAACAATATTAATATATAGTGATTAAGAAAATTTCTCTTTATACAACATTAATCTTTTTTCCTCCGACCGCCAGAACAAAAGATTTCTGTTTGACGGGACACGCCAAAAGGTTACGTACAGTGATCCGTGTAAAAAAAAAACTCCACTCAAATCCACTTTATCTATATTAAGTGTTAACTCTGTGCCTTATTTACAATCATACCTTAACAAACTCTTATTGGAAATTGGGCTATTTTAAAATGAAAATGCAGATCCGAGGGAATCAATGTTATACTAGCTATTGAAACAGATTCTCCGGTACCGTAACCTGTTAGAATAGTACCTTCAAATACATAATTTTTTAAAACTTTTTTGTTTGTAATCGAGCATATTGCATGATTTCAGTATATTTATATTTCTCAATAAAATAATGGGAGCTCTAACATTTAAAATCAGTTTGTATGGTGGCATGCTAGAAGGATTCAATGAATTAAGCAATTATCTGGTATAGTGCACAGCTTCTTAACTGCCGAATATTGTATCTACTCAGTATTTGACTTGTGTTGGCGCATTGAATATTGCGTGCAATAATTAATTACCTTTTTGGACTTGTTTATTAGTAGGCGATAATATCGCTCTTTCTTTGAACCACGATAGGGTCCTATTTGAAAATTTGTGTATTTCAGTTTATGCATTATCTATTAGTCGTCGGAGATCCGTGACTAAAATACATATACAACTATTCAGATAAATTTTTCCACAATCCATTTCAAGCTCACCTTTTATGACATTCAGTAGCATGTCATCAAACATGCTGTTATATGTTATATNAACATGCTGTTATATTCTGAAGACGTAAGTACTATCATTTTGTTTCCAGTGCTACTTTTAATACGTTGGGTGAAAGATACGATCTTTTTAATTATGCATTGACATCATTAACTCCTGTTCCTCTCGCCACCACCTGTAATATCATACGAACATTTCCTGAGAATAAATCCGTGCAACAACACATATGTGTATTTGTATTTCTTAAATCACGCATTGTTCTGTTTAGAGCTTCAACGGAAGTTTTAAACGGCATAATGGCCTCATTTAGCAGTATCTATAAATAGTTATTTATTAGTTTAAATATATTTAGATAAATGTTTAGTTATTTATGGTTATAAAAGACATTGAATTTAAAGTTAATTTTTACGGCGTACTTTAAATTTTAAATACGCTTATTTCTTCTTATCTAATAAAAATAGATCATTGATACCACTGACGTATTTGTAGATCATTTAATTTAACACAATTCTTTCGTATATTTTTTTTCTAAAGGTTCAATTAGTGTACTCCATGAGAGCGCGCTGGCGGGAAACGTTTTTCCCAAATTGATTGAATAAATTCCATTAATGCCCAGCTCCTATAAGTGCTAGTAAAACTTTTATCAATAAAAAACCCTTTCTCGATAAATGCAGATCGTAACAGTAAAGAATCCACCCAATTCCGTTCAGTGGTTCTCGAGACCAGAACAGTCAGACAGACAGACGCTCGCCATGACATTCTTTTATACTACGTATTGAAGTTTATTTGAAAGAGTTTGTCAGAAAAAAACAATTTCTAGTAAGACTTCCTGGAAGCTCCCGCGGTTAAATGGTATATCGACTCAACAAGGGTATTTTCATAGCAACGAACCTGTAACCTTGGCATCACACACCACAAAACCCACAGTTACTTGGTTATCAACCAGAAAATAGCCAAACTATGCAGCAGCAACTGTTAAAACTATATCGGAGACACTAAACCCAAAACTGTAACCTGATTTGAAATCTGACGTGGAATTACCAATTTGCAGCCCAGTCGATTTGAAGGAGGAAATTCCATAGCTAGTAAGAGCAAGATAGTTTTCCGCTTGAAGTAACTGAAAGGAAAAAAAAATACAAGAAGCGATCAAAGCAACATAAATTTTATATAGGAGATTTAGTCTTACGGTGCACGAAAACTATAAGTTAGTTCTGGGATACCATAACCAAAAAGTAATTCGTAACCATTGTAGGAGCCCTCAAAGTACCTGCAATTGTTAAATAAAATGGTTACAAGTTATGTACCGTTGAAGGAACGCCTATAGGCAAGTTAAATATTACACAGCTAAGTCTCAATCGTCAGCCTTGCATTCAAATGAAATCTGGCTAAGGAAGTGTTAATCCGCCTTTACGCCCGGTAACTAAAATCCATATTTTTCTACACAATTTCGAGCTAATTTGAGTTCACTTCAAACTGAATTGGTATTGATGAACTGCGAAGCGAAAAATTACAACTCCCGCATACAAAATATCAGCAATAAGACTTAAGATTCAATGCAGAAACGTATAAAACATTTTTGCGAAAGCCGCTGCTACGTTGCAGGAAATAATACGAATTCTCTAAAGATATTAATACATTTTTTTCTATTATTAAATGTCAAGGTACATCCAATATCGTGGTCAGGGTGAAATAAAGGTTTGTTTTATTATTATTTAAAGTTAATTACTATATTTACAACTTAACCTGTGTCAACACCAATATTACTACATCCAACATAATGGGTGGCGTCAGTAATGTCATAAGTTCCTGTTCGCAGGTGTTCATCGGTTTCAGAATGAACTCAAAATCTGCATAAACAACGATGGGTAATTTATGAGTGTGGTTATAGTTCTTAAATTCTAATACTGTAAGTCTACTACCATCCACCCCCAGCTGTGGCATCTAGATTCTCGCTGGGGCATTTCCCTTGCAATGTTTGTTGTGTTCTTCTAGGCACTGCTGACATGTTAACACGGATATCTATGGTCGCTCGTCATAAATATTTTAAGCAGCGCTTGCTTATAGGAAATTTTCATTGTGAACCTTCAATTGGGATCTTATCAAACGCTTGATATTTTTACATAGCAATAGTTGCTATTCGCATCTTCGGCTATCACCAGCAATAGGTCGAAATGGTCTGGCTTGAAATTTTTTATCACATATACGAGGAAAAACTGATCGTTTTCGTCCAGGAAGTAAATGTTCACAGACACTGTTGAATAATTTTTTTTATGGTTTTTTGTGTAATGGTACACCAAAAACTTCAGCTCCCAAAATAATTTTGTTTCCAGTTCGTGAAAGTGGTTGTCGACTCACTCAAAGCCCCTGCCACAAAGCGAGCCAAAATCGCCCAATTAAAGCACATGAGGTCAGTGGTGTTTACGGGTTTATGACAGCTCACCTATGCTGCAAAGGGGGTCCGCCTTCTTTATGAGCAAATGTAGGTGATTAACTTCCGACAGTGTCCACCCAGAACCGCAATCTTTTTTTGCGTCTCTTCGGTAGATGCATATTTTTTCTGAGCTTATTTGCACGGATTCCAAAATATCGCTGATTTCATGGATTGGTATATATGCCATCTTAAATGCCCTTTTGTCTGTCTCTTCATCGAACGGACCCAGTTTCGTAAAGTCGCACTCGAGTTAAGTTGTAAATTTTATTGTGCCAATTTCTTTCACTTCATCCGCCAGCTGATTGATAATATATAGTCTAATGTTTATTAAATGATTATAAATATTGTTTGCGGTTTCACTTGCGTTTCCGACCGCATATATCTTCAAATTGGTCCTGGATGCAGATTCTGCCTCGAAGAACATGTGAGTGGTCGCGAATATTGAGCAGGGGCTGAACCTGCAGGACTAGGGGCTGTTGGGAAGCCACGTCGAGTCGCGTGCTATTGGCGGGAAGAAGGGTTGGTCCTCTACACTTCGCTATATGTGCCCTAATTGTAACTGACCTAGCAAATACTTTACAGCATTAATCACACGTGTATTAACGTTTGTCGGGATTAAAGTGGCTGCAAGTTTCATGATGATAGGCCTCGCTGGTTCACTTAAAACTGCGTTACAGAATTTACAATTCAAAGTTGGCGCCTGTTTAATAGTACCATTACAACTGCGTCTATGCTTATATATATCGTCCTTGCGGATTATTAGTAGCCGACATTTACCGCATATCTGAGAATCGTCCCTAAAAAGGGTTGTATACACAGCTGGCCTCGTGTCGGAGCCGGTTTCGACGGAGATTGAAGTGCTTACCACAAAACCCGCAGGAAAACCATACTAGAGATTACATCATCATTCCTACCCAGCAGGTGTTGGAACGACGGATGCAACACGATGGTCAGCCATGGTTCGCCTCACACGTAAAAAACCCACGTAGCAACCAGCAACTTGGATTTAAATTGCATTAGTTTTTTTTCATTATACAAATATTATTCAGACACTTACACTGTCATCCGAATCCATGAAACAATTGATTTTTTATTCCCAAGTCATCATAATTAGATAAAAAAAATTATATTTATTAAGTCCTCACTATATTTCAGTAAAGGCGCCTCTCTCTCTCTCTCTATCTCTCTCTCTCTTCAATATATTTTTTTTTTCTAATCCCTAATAATATATCCTACATTTTAAAAAATAAGAATCTGTTATGTTTGGAAGAAAGTGCAGACCATTAAGTTAACCGTGAAATTGAGTGATCTAAAGAAGAAACATCCCCCTTCCCCAATCACAAGCACCGCCCACAACCCGCCTTTACGTGGGAAACCACAACTTAACATTAAACCGTCTTGAATGTTTCCCACCGGGAATCGAACCACGACTCGTCATGGTGGCAAGCCGCCACAACACACCGGTGTGTCTCCGCGGTCGCCCGGAGCTGCTATCTCCCTCTAGTCCTGCGTGTGACAAAGAAAGGAGAAGGGGATCAGTTTATGCTCTGACAAAATTCACATACTATGAGTGTGCCACACACACGCACACACACATGCTCGAACACCTGAATAAAAATTATTTTTATTTAATAGAAATTATGAAGGGGTTGGGGAAACTCGATTTTTAATACCGTTATAAAAAATTTAAGCATCTTTATGTCAACGTAATTTTTCCATGCTCGAGGGGTTACTTTTTTTCCTGTACACACATTTCCATTGTATTTTATGTTCTCCAGGTACAAACACATTGAGAATACGAAAAAATCAATTTTGAATTCACGCGTCTGGCCTTAATATGTTACGATATCCCGCTCTTGTAAGAAAGAAATTATGCTACTGATTAATGAATTTAATTTTAGAGAAAGACGTAACTTTGTCTTTTAACAAAGACTGCACAGAATAAGAATATAGATTGCATAAGTGATACAGCTCTGACATGGACAGATGGTAGGAGAAAGTTACATGAAAAAGTACTAAACTCACTACCATATGGGTACAAAGAAACATATATATACATATGTACATATTTCAATTATATCAATAATATTTATTAGTGAATGTAGCGAAACACAAAGTTCACAGTTTACATACCTCGCAATGAAGTTGTTGACCGATGAAATTAAAACTAATTAAGGGTTTGTTACCTTAACTTGGTGTGTTTTTTATAAAATTGCAACTGCGTTCACATTCAAGTTAACGATCTAATCGTTTTCGATAAGTCGTAACAATCTACTACCAAATATGCTGTTCTAAAGATCTGTACCTTTGCGTATTGTTATGATGTGATCAGGCCTTAGCTGAACGGCTTGCCTGATGACACCTTCAAACATATAACCATAGAACGAGTGGGTTTGCAACGCCACCATTTGGTCGTCGATCCTTGCGATAGAAGACATTTGCAAAATTATTCTCCACCGGTCACTGAGCGGGGTCACAGAACCATGGGCTTGATATAGGCCGGCCTAACACCCGGAACGAGGGCATTTCGTCTTTAGTACTTTGGACGACCCGACCAGCGAAGCAGACCAGGAAGATGGGTGTGTCCGGCCGGTGTTAACCATTTCGCAGAATCAGCCTCCGGCTGCAACAGGGTAATGACTTTCTAGATAGGCTTAATTAAAATTGCGTGAATCATAATGCAATTAAATAATCATCTTGATATTCAATTTAAAGCTTCTCCGATCAATAGTCATTTAAATAGCCACTGTATAATCTTCATTAAATAAAACCTCATCAGATACTGTTGTGCTCTACCGAATCATGAGTCATTATTGAGCTACTTCCCTAAATACTTTCAAGTACGAGCTAGCTAGATAAAGCCAGTTCGTAACAATGGTGGAGGCTTGGTTCCTCCCTACCCTCTCGCTGCCTTGCATCAGCTTCTCTGCCATTCACCCCCTTTTCAATAAATACCCACCCACCCGCGATAATTAATAATAACAAAATTTCAGCCACGCCCACTTTTAACATTCAAACTTTGAACTTTTAAGTAGCAGTATAATTAACGTACTCTCATAATGTATTACGTTTCAATAATAATTTACCTTTTATGGCCCCATATCTAAACATACAAAGCTGAAACCTAATTAACAAACGTTATTAAACTGTAAAGAATTTCAGTCCAAACCGCAATTTCCTAGTTATGTATATTCACGTGTAAACAATTTAACTCATCTATGCCAAGCTATTAATATATATTTAAATGTAGATCACTTGTGTGCGCTGAATAAAGTTATTTAAAATTTAACTATTACTGTGATAGTGACTCTTAATCCTTTTAGAATTTTCAGTACAATAACTTTCAACACTGGCTTATTTTAATAAACTCCATGCCATATTGTACGTAGATAGCTATTGCTGTGCGCAGACAAATAAACATGTATTTTATTTAACCTTCTCCTCACTATACATACTATACATTTAAGAAACTTCTCATATCATGCTTATGATTAAGCTACGCCAGTTAACTATGATAATTTTTGTACGCTGAGAGAAAGCCAGTATTGTGTTATGAGTTACCAGGCGGAAGGACGATATGTCGTTCACCCAAGTATCGAGATGACATATTCCCTCATTAGAACTTCCTCGCGGCTCGAGCACCGCTGTGTTGCGCCACAACGTGCTAGCGCACGCCACACAGTTTTATTCCGCCACACCCGTTTTTAAACTTAAGTTTACTGTTCGAGTTTTAAGTTTCTCATACTATCAATATTTTCACGTATTCCCCACAAACCTGTGCTATAAGGAAACGGAAATACATAATTCTGTTGGGTTTATGCATTTCTGTGATCCGAGGACATAGCTAATCCTCGTGGCTTTCGGACATGCTAGCGACATGACATGCCAGTCACTCTGTATTGTTTGATGCGCAGACTACTAAACCTGACGTGAGAAGGAGTAATTGTGTGCAACGTTAAGGGTATTTAAAGAAATGAGAATAGTGCACCAGACACACCCACTTCGACTGTGTTTGTCCGTTCACGGTTTACCCACATCCACTCAATTGTAATGAGTACTTACCCAGAAGGTCACACCTTTCGTTTCGCGTGAGACGCGGAGCAATCTGTGGGCCTCTGGCGGAGTTGTGATCCGACCAGAGGGGCCAATTTTCTGTGCTCTACTAGCCTTGAAAGAGTTCAGGCAGTAGGGGCGCAATTTAATTTTTTCTGTGAGTCTTTTCTTTACTACACGGTACTTTGAAAGTATACCACGAGGGTGCTTTTGTTTTTGACCTCCAGGGAGTAAGTCATTGAGTGCAAATTTCCCCAACACCTGTATGCCACCACTTTGTGTAGAAGTAGAAGTGTAATTATTTTGTATTTAATTATTTATATATCCTTTTCCTCTCTCCTATATTCTATTTGCATAATAAGTGTCGTTATGTAATACTTATGCTATGTGTTGATGTCGAGCGAACATATTAACATTATAATAATTATGAGTGTATCTGCGCAAACAACTAAATAAAATAATTTTTTTCTGAAAAAGAGAAAACAAACCTGGTATGAAAATAGGCAGTAAATAAGAGAACTAGATTTACAAGCGTAACGTAACTATAGAGTTCTAACGTAAGATGGTATTCATATACCGCCCGAGAGATCAATTGACGACAGTTTAAAAATAAGTGAGCTATAACTAACGTTTAAATACTTAAACTTCCAAGGTCGGACTCACTTAACAATACAATACACCACCGAATTAAATTACCAATATATTTTCAAAAAACCATATAACGCATTCACTATTAGGTCCCTATTAATTTATTTATGGAAAATTTTGATATACAATGTTTTGAAAAACTGTGCAGTTATTCTGCTAATGCATATAATTGTAAGTTTCAGAACAACGGTACCGCAAGCTTCATGTTCCCCAGCAACCAGCAGTGATGTCACAACCCTTTCCAACAAAGTTCCTCCGGAGGTCGGCGCACGCAATGCCTACGTGAACACCAGTCCTGACGTCACGCGCAACAACCTCAACACCGCGCTCACAGCCGTCAACACTACCACCTAACACAGCTCGCGAGTCATACGTAAATCTATATACAGGTAACCAGCGGTTCACAAATTTCCCTTACACAAATTACACTTCACTTTGCAGGTAACACTAAACAGAATTTACTTTAAAATGTTTATATTTGCATAAAACAAACAAAAAAAAATAGCGATTTCTAATAGGAGGCCTGCAAAAAATGTTATAGAATGTATTATTTTTAATAAACGTAAAAAGTAAAACCAGTTTTAAGATACAAAAGCAGTTGAACAAATGACACTGCTTATGAAAAAATATATTTGTATAATTATTTTTTTTAAATGAAACTACTCAAGTGACAACTTATATATAAATAAAGAAATTGTAAGATTATACGTCATAAAATAGAGATATCTCAATTGAAATACTTCTCATCACTCTAATTTAAGATTTTAATTTTTATAGAAAACTAACCATTTGTAAAATTCCCCATATTCAATAGACATTATTATCTTATACGGAAACATATTTAATGTATAATAAGTAAAATTTATTACTTAAATATTTTGTTTGTTATAAGTACGTATCCGTTCCATTTCCCTCTTAAGTATTGAAATGTAGAAAAAAAAAATGAGCTGCAACATTTCTTTTCTTTTTGCATTTTTCCAATAATTAATTAAATAATATTCTACGTTTCGATACCATCCAATCAGTGTCCTAACCCAGTGACGTAATGTACCGTTTTAGTATGTACCAATTATCTTAACACATCACAATTTTGTCAGGGTTCTAACATGTATTTATTTTTCAGCACGTGTATTTTTCTGTACAACTAAACATAATAATTGTTGTAACGGGGAGAGTAGTTAACTTACCAAATAAAAATTTTTGAAATGTTTTAATAATGTTTTATATTTTCATTGTGATTATTCATTAATATCTTTTCCTTCATTCTTTACAAGCGTTGGTGTAAATAACGGCCACACCAAGTAGTACTTACGGACTCAAGAACTCAAGAACAGTTGACGCGTTCGCGAAACGACTGCAGGGCTTCTGCCGCGCTCGCGTGGAAGACAATTTTCACACCCAGCGGAAATGCAAGTGCAAGGCCCGCAAGGCCTCTGTAAACACACAACCCCGCGTTTGATCGGCCTACCATACCCGAGGACTGCACGAAGGTAACTGGCAGTTCCTTATACCTAAATTATCCGTCTAATTTAATTCCTTTCAAATAAGTTCCCTACCATAGCGAAGTGGACTTCAACTAGATCCATATTCCTGCTGCCACAACATGAACCCCGCAACTCCCAGTCATCTGCATAATGCACACGGACTCTAGGGCGAGATGAGGGCATCTCACTAGTGAACACTGCGGAAGATCTTATTGTGTGATCAGGCCTTTTCAGAACGGCTTGCCTGATCACCACACCTTCAAACATTAAACCTGAAAACGAGCGGGAGTGCAACGCCACAATTTGGTCGTCGATCCTCGCGAAAGAAGAGAGGTGCATAAATCCTCTCCACCGGTCACTGAGCGGGGCCGCAGAACCACGCGCTTGATATAGGCCGGCGTAACACCCGGAACAGCGTCTTTTCGTCTTTTGTCCTTTGGGTGCGAAATAGAAAAGCAGACCAGGAAGATGGGTGTGTCAGGCCGTCATTAACCGTCTCGTAGAATCAGCCTCTGGCAACATTAACAAGGTGATGACTTTCCAGTTAGGTTAAATTAAAATGGCGTGAATGATAATGAAAATAAATAATCATCTTTGTATTCAATTTAAAGCTTCCCCGCTAAATAGTCAGTTAAAGAGCAGCTGTATAATCTTCATTAAATAAAACCTCATCAGATACTGTTGTGCTCTACCGAATCGAGAGTCATTATTGAGCTACTTCCCTAAATACTTTGAAGTACGAGACAGTTAGAAAAGCTAGTTCCTAACAAAGGGCAGTTCCTCACTTCGGGGTGTCAAATCTGAAGCGGATTTACTCTTCCTTCTCCTCGAACAAAATAAATACGGTAATCATAAAGGGCTGATACGGTGCACTACAAGAATATGTGATTGTTTTTTTGCTTCCGCAAGTTACACATCACACATAGACATGGGCTCTGCATAAGTGTTGTAAATCTGACCAGGGTTAAAGTCTATTACTGGGGGTTCCAATGCTTATCCCCCAACGGAACTGCGACGGGAAATCGTGCTAAATTCCCGTGATTCTATACTTCGTTTCCAGGTATTAGTACTGAGGTAATTGTTTCTCGGCAGTTCTTCGAACCGTCCATCAGTAATTATGAAACAGGGGGAGGGGTGGGTTTCGCTGCTGATGTCTGTATGATTATTGATTAATGCTTTACTGCAGTTCCCTCAATAGTGTCTGCATCGTTATGTGCCTGTGCGGGTATTTATTAAGGATGTGTTAATATATTGTATTGTTGGTCCTGACATTTAGAAAGTACTTTTCCTTATAAGGGGCTTCGGACGACACATTTTTTATTGGAATCTGTACAGTTCTGTGCCTGTGTGGGCATTTTTCTGTATTTGTTAATATTTTTCAGCATTGTTCTTGTCATTTTGTTTGTATTTAACGATGGTGGGGTGTATATATCTAAATCATTCTGCCAATTTTTTTTTTGTTATTATGTTTGGTCGTTCGTTATTAATTTTTTAATCGTTGGTATTGTCAATTATTTAATGTTTTTCGTTGTTGGTTACAGCATTTTTCATCTTTGGTCCTGAATTATTGTTTGTATTTTCATTGGTGGGGTGTAGACCTAAAATTCTGTATATTTCTACGAACAGTTCTGTATTTGTTAATAATTTTCGGCGTTGGTACTGGCCATTTTAATGTATTGGTCTTTGGTGGGCTCTTAGCTTCTGCTTCTTCGGTCGACAAATTTTTTTTTTTTCATCGGTAGAATTATAATATTGCTTTAAATGGAGAGATATGATAAGGTTGTGTAACTTTTTTCGCTGTTAAATGTATCTGGAATTATTTTCTATATTTCTTCAGCATTGAGGATTTTACCTTGTTTTAATTGGTGGTGTCAAGTAAATTTCGCTGTAGCTTATCTGTTTAAGTTAATGTAATGTGCATTAGGCTCGTTTTGGTAAACTGAGGTTTTCAATGTTGGCATTTACCATCCTCTTAGCAGCTGTCACTTACAAATGTTGTGTGCAAAAACTTCATCGTGTTAGGGCGTGCGTGTTCGGAACCCACCTACACACTATGAAGATAATCCGCAAGGAAAAAAGCACTTAAAACATTTTTTTTTTAAGTCTTTGTAGTATGTAGTTCTAGGTGCCAGACTCCGAGGATCCGGTCACATGGACCGATCAAAGCCATATAGGAGGTAAAAGGGAGGTGGTCAATGCATGTCCACGGGATATGTAGGTGTAAAGTTGGAGGCGTAAAAAAGGATGAAAACATACACCTGGAGTATGAGCAGTAGGTCCTACACCTCGCTGAAGTTACTACTGTTTACTGGTGAAAGCAGTACATGGAGGTAAGACCAGGTGGGTTTTTGTGACATGTGTGTTGCTATATAAGCAGCTAGATTCATGACAGTGAGCTCATTTTGATGGCAGACCTCGTGGAGAGAAGATCGTCTCTATAAGTTACTCTATTTGGAATACTCCGTGGACCGCCTTCCAGCAGCGCCATCGACCACAACGATATATTCGACTGTTACAGCAGCTCCTTCGCCTGTTACTGAAGCACCCACATATCTGACAGAGCCGTCTGATTGATTGACTGCACCATTCTCAACAGAGTTTGCCCCATCGGCTGAACCGTCTTCGACAGAGAAATCGTGTTTTTGCAGCTACTGCGACAAGGTATTTTCGCACTAGCACATTGCTTATAGTCATGTTGTATGAAGAATCAAAACTTGATAAGTTATATTTACTTCTAATGTGGGTTGATGTTCTACTATAATGACCTTTTCTTCAAACATATAATATCGTGTAAAGTTAAACTGCAGGGCTCATCGATTCTTCAATGCCAGTTTTGTAAGAAGGCGTTCCTGCAAACGTCATCATAGCTCTGATAAACTGCCATTACCATCGTTTCTCTATTCCTTCGTCACCACCATCATCTACTTATGAACAACTGATAGCAGATCCTGTACTAACAAACCTATCGGTTTCGCTTTTGCTGCATACAGTTTGCGTTGAATCTCAGCATGCACTGCCACGAATTTCGCGAGTGTACGAAAGCTTTGTTTCGTTTATAACTGGGATGAGTTGACTCAAAGACCTTAAAACCAAAACATGTGAATTAAGTTGTTGTAGATTATACTGAGTAAAATATATTTTGTAAATAATTGCGAGATTTATTAATTCCTTGATTGTAAAAAAAAAAGTGTGCAATTTAAAATACAAAATTAATTTAAGTAACAAATAGTTGTATACGGTGTAATAGTGCATTAATTATCATAAACACGAATAATTAATTCTTTATTTTAATACGCATTTAAGTTTTTAATTAAAATATTGTTATCGATTTTATAAATTATGCATGTAGGCGTACTGCTTACTGGAATAAATTTATTTTAAATAGTATCAAATATAACACATTTTTTATCACTTTAAAACAATTTCGAGTGCTGTTATATCGCCTAGAAGCTTAAATGAGAGTGTGGGCAGATGCCAACAGCTCACCTGTTTGCGAAATCGAGAATTAGCGATACCTAGACATGGAAAGTAGAATATAATATGGTAAGTGCCGCAGCAAAACCTATTTGTTAAAAACATAATAAATAACACTGCCACGTGGTTGCTAAATCACTAGCTCTCCTTGTGACGAAATCGAGAAAATGGTGTCACCTAGGTCTGGAAACTGAAAACAAATGGCAAACGGAAAAAACCAACATGGCTGTTTATGATGAAATGTATGCATAATCGGGGTGAGGTGATAAGGGGAACGTAGGAAGGTGAGTAATTCTTGGTGGAGGTCAGTCGTCTTCTGGACGTGGTGCTTAAGGAGATCTCGTGAAAAGTTTATATTTTTTAATAACTTTACAATAATATATATAAATTTTTTTATAACAGCTTTACATTTTTAATAACAACTGTTATTATAATTTTTATATTTTTTGAAATAATTTGGATTTTTTATAAAAATAATAACTCTTTGGGATTTTTGGGTTTTCGAGGTGAAAGGTCACCGGGTTCAATATTAAAGGTCAAGGTTACCGACATGCGATATGGCAGAAAAGATGGCCGCTGGGCGACCGGAAAGACCGAACATGAACATATCCGTGCTCCAATGCAAGACACTGTTGTCCCTATCTTCTGAAATAATTCTTCTGGCATTCTGGCACATTTAGAATTTTTTCTTGAATTTTTTGATTTAGTTATTTATTTCTTTCATTCGTTCAACGTTTTAGCAACACATTCAAATATTTGTCTTTTAAAAGATCTCTGCAGTTATCACAAATGACTGTCTGCTGTCGACAAATCTCTTTATCCTATGTTTAAAACCCTATCTACTTTCTTGGTGTTAAAAAAAAATTGTATCGGACTTAATTATCTTTGCATAAAGTGGACGCTTCTTCTTTGCGGCAGATCATGATTATTTGCTTCCTGCTAGGAATAAACGTGCACTTTATTACAAGGAAGAAGGAACCCAGCATTTAGGGACAACATTTTTCTTCCGCAGATATCATGCTTGAGTTTGGAAATCGGCCACCTTGCAACGTAGGCTTTAAAATTGTCTAGCTTTAATGGGATATATTACAAGCTTGGTGTCTACATGACACCTCCTGGCACTAACACAAGGTAGTTGACATATAACACTTGTATGCTACCCACCCATGTTCATGTCCACATGTAGAGTGAATGCCTCAGCTGACGACTCACTTCCAAGCTGGCTTAGCTGAGCAAATGCCACATCTGTCTGGACCACAGGAAATCCAGTCATCTTCACACACAGACATTTCACACCCGAACACCCATTCCTGTTTCTCAGGAACCACAATACCTTGAGTAGACCCAGTAAAATATTTACGTGACACTCTCGACATAAATTCAACTTCAGCACTGCACCCATATAGGCACTGTCTCCTCAAAAAAAAAATTATGCTAAGCCATGATGAAACACAGCTATTCAATGCCTGTCACCTGGAACATTCATTGAATTTCTTCTTCTAATTTTCGGGTCTTTAAATTTCTAATTTCATACTAGTTATTTTCCCACATTCGTCTACTCACTCACATCATCATTTTTGTACTTCATCTCAAACTCGAGATGCATTTACCCGCGATCAGACGACACGTACTCGACCAGGTGCGACTCTCACTACCAACACATCATAGCCGACATCTTAGATATCTTGTAATTTAAAAACGGCCGACATACGATGCTTCTCATCAAACAGTTTGCCAAACCACAAGCACCAACTTTCTATTCAAGAAGGTCATTTTTATCCAAACACAAGCTCAAGAGATAAGAAAGGCTGTGAAGAAGAGATGAAGACTATTCATCCACCAGGGCTAGCAGATTAAAACAATGGTCATGTCCAAGGAGTTGACTATAACGTCTGAAATATCAATTTTTTCTCTCTTAATTACACATAACCAAATCAGTAGTTGTAAAACCGAGAAGACACAAACCTAATTAGTCCACAAAAATGAACAAGAAATATTTAGAAAAAAATAGCATGCCACAGTGTCTCAACTGAGGCACACTCCTCTGAAGACACAATTGAACGTCCCCGGACTAATGGCCAGCATCCGTTCTCCCACCCCCCATGTGATGAATTATCCGAAATGCAACACTTCTTTACCACAACCCCTCTCCCAAAGCTAGTCGGTAGGGCTTTCGCACATTTGATGTTTATATATAAAGTATTGAGATCAGGAGTGAATATTATATTATAATATGGTTAATTACATTGCTTCTTGCCTATTGCCATACTCAGTGGCTCAGGTGCTTACACGAATAAACAAAGTTGACAGCTCATTGGGTCAAATGCTTGGACTGCATGCTTTTTTCTCCCGTCTTTATAAACACATAATACTAGAGTGACATTTAAGCTGCTTCTTTGCTAAAAAGTGAGGAAGACGAGGATTGTGTTAGCAACCAATTAAACTCCAACCTACGGTTTGCTCATAAGAAAGGGGCGCAATCCGGTTTGTTTTTCAGTATGCCTTCGTACGTGGGCCGTAATGTATGAATATCAATGCAACATTATTCCACTTAAATCACTGTGTGAAACTAGATCAGTGCACATTTAACTTATCGCAATATAAATACATACNTTTGTTTTTCAGTATGCCTTCGTACGTGGGCCGTAATGTATGAATATCAATGCAACATTATTCCACTTAAATCAGTGTGTGAAACTAGATCAGTGCACATTTAACTGATCGCAATATAAATACATACATTTTTGATCCTGCGGGAGGGGGAGATCCTATCTTATATCAACCTTTATTTTAATTTTTCGGTTACTCAGAAGAATATATTTTAATTTTACCGGGTTTCGGTATAACTTCACATATTATTGCACATGAAAGAGGAAAAAAATAAGTATTCCGAAATTAAGGTATAATTTTTGCAATAGGAGCAATTGGATTATTAGGTTTTGTAGTTTGAGCTCATCATATATTTACAGTAGGAATAGATGTAGACACTCAACGATACTTTTTTTCAGATTTATATTAAATTTTAAACAATGTATTAAAATTAGCTTAAAAGAAAACACTAACATCAAACAACACACACATATCTCCTTTTGCTGTTTGGTATACTTCCGCGAATAGAAACTAGTCTATATAATATGATGACCTACTCTTGAACGAATAATGACACGATAATGGGAATAAACATCGCAGGGGTGGTGGCCATACTAACAGAACTGTTCCTTTAGAAAATTAAAAAGAAAATAAACATTCACGATGAAAAGCTATTTACTTTTTCGCCTGGTGAGACCAACTTGAATAATCCGGACTACATCAACTAACTGCCGAGGCACACTCGATGTGCTGGAAAATAAACATCGCCTCTAAACACGTCTTTTCAGAAAGAGAAAATTAATTTGGTATTTTCGTGCGAGCGGGAATATCGATCGAAGGTACAAAGCACTACCTTGATTGAAGCCATTTCGTAAAGGAAATCGATGACGTGACGTGAAGTCAGTAGAAAGTCTGACGCACAGAGAGGGTCAGAAATATTTTAGTCCACAGCACAAGAGTACACGCTCTGCCAAGTTGGTCTCGACTAAACTTCAAATTTCAGGGAAACTTTTCGTAGGTAAGTTATAGTTGTATGGTCTTAGTTTTCGGAAATGCACTGTCATTCGTGGTAATTATTGAGGCCTGGTCCTGGTGAAACACAAAGCAGTGTGCTGACCTGGTGACAATTTAGAAGAGCGAACATATAAAATGCCAGGAGGGATCGGGTGGTTCGTCAGGTCAGCATATTGTTGCCAGTAAAGTTTCCGTAATATTAATTTAATTGAGCAGTACCGCGAAGATAAATACAGCTTACTCATCAACACTCATTAATACCAGCAGCGTCCATAGTCGATAATAGGATATCGTCATCTGTGACGAAATGCTGCATTCTGACAGCTACCTAACATTTTCGAAGGTTAATTTCCTTAATTCTTAAATTAAATATCTACCTGATGAACTACAACGTTTATCGGTTACACATACAACACGGTTTATGTTGATTAATGAGTACCTAATAAACANACATAGTCGATAATAGGATATCGTCATCTGTGACGAAATGCTGCATTCTGACAGCTACCTAACATTTTCGAAGTTAAATTTCCTTAATTCTTAAATTCCATATTTACCTGATGAACTACAACGTTTATCGGTTACACATACAACACGGTTTNATTTCCTTAATTCTTAAATTCCATATTTACCTGATGAACTACAACGTTTATCGGTTACACATACAACACGGTTTATATTGATTAATGAGTACCTAGTAAACATCTTCGTTTCAAAACTATAAACTGCATGGTTTATAGCCATCGAATATTTATCGTTTAGGATGCATCATCTAAGTGAAAAAGTTCACAATTTTTTTCTTGTCATGTGCAAAGGGCTTTCAGCCAGTAAAAAGACAGAGGAAATGAAAAAAACATATTCTGCTTGTTTAACAACTTTGAAAATGACAAAACTTTCCTATTTGTCTTAACAAATTAAACAATTTCTAAATTATGCAACTCATAAATCCATACTTCAAAAAAATCAAGCAAATTTATATTTTTGTTATTGGTTGAACGTGAGGTATGTATATTTACTGTAAACCACAATTTTTCTTATGGAAACATTATTTGCATACGTCTCTCATGTATATAGAAATCATTGTGAACNCAAACCACAATTTTTTTTATGGAAACATTATTTGTATACGTCTCTCATGTATATAGAAATCATTGTGAACTGAGTGTTAAAAGGCTTATTTATTGTGTCGGAGGCCTAGAAGCGCGGACGTGCTAAGAACGACCCAGGCAACACGTCTCATTTACACCTCATGTCCGTCGTGTTCTATGGCATATTTGGAGAAACAAATACCTTGTCATGGAAAACAATTTCTCACCTTGTTCAATGGTAATTGTACATCAAGGTCTGATGTCAACGAAATGAATATAAACTAAATTTAACTATAATAATTGTTTTAAAAATATAAACTAAGATGTCTTGAAATAATATTTATTATGGCAGCAACAAAAACCAACAAAATAATTTGGATAAAACTGCTTCAAAATACATATTAAGCCTACTTTACGAAATAAGGAAATGAATATGAGATCACTTTCACNTGTGTATGTGTGTACGTTTGTGTGTCACTGTTTGTGTTGTGATCGTGCCTATGTGCATTTGTGTGCGCGCATTTGAACGCACAAAACCCAAACACCAAACTGTGTACACATATAGTATTAAGTAAGGACATTTGACTTTAACAGGTTTTCACCACGTTACGCGCTTAATTTCAAAATAGCAAACATTAAAAAATTTGGGTAATTGGTTATATTTGGCACACATTCAAATAGATTTTTACAAAATATTGTATGTTGGCAGTGAATGTAGTTAGAGATGTATATTGTTGTTAGTCCGCCATGTTGGAATTTAGTACCACATAAAAATTATTTATTTACTCGCTATCTGAAAAACTACTCAACCAATTTTCGTCACAATTTACAAGATAGTAATACTTTGGCATTTTATGTTAAAGTATGAGATTCCAAGTTATTAAGGAGTTATTTTCAAAATGGGGTGTACAAAGTATTTGGTTTATTATTGACATATATGTCATTCCATTCGGCCAATTTCGTATAATTTTGTTTATGGGAAGTATTTCTTAGAAGCTTTATTTATCGTCAACACAAAGCCACTTTAGTAATATTGTGTCATACAAATCATAATTTTTTATGTAATATCTGGGGGGAAAATTGACCGTTTCCTACCAAACTTGGCAAAACAAGTAGTACTGCCGCAGGGGTTGTAAAGTTGTATTAATTTCGTAGATACAATTCTTGAGATCAGAATGTTAACAATTCCACTTTAACTTTGTATGTTGGCAGAATACGTTACAACCCTAAATTAATCCTACTGGAATTATTTTTATGTCCCCCATTTTGTATGATTGCACCACACGAATAGAGTAAGTTTTAGTTGTTTGTATGGATTAAGAGTTGACAGAATTCCTGCCAAATTGGGAAAAATATAGTACTGTGGCACGTGATGTAAGCTTTTTAGTTTTAAGTAGGTCGGACATTTGAAAAATTATCCGGTGTAATGCTGCGCTGCATCGGTAAAAGAAATTTGCCAATATCCATGGGACAAATCAATCGTACACATGTACTTCACTCCCTGATAGAGCCTTAACAAAGCTTCCATCGGATGCGGACTTCCCTTCCCTTCACTGTGATGTCGTTCAGTTTTCATGCTTCGAGGCACAAATGCCCTGACCTATCTTTTTTGCGAATGCAGACCGACGGATTGCAATACGGACTGCAGGCATGCCTAATAATATACCAGGGTAGCATTAACATTGAATACACTTCCGCTTCACTGACGTATTTTGTGGATATTGGATAGGATTTTCAATGAAAGGGTTCGACTGGCGTGACTTGAATATCTGCCTTGAAAGTTTTATTTTGCCCAGGTTTTTCTGAAATATTTGCTGTTTTGAAAATAGAAGCGGTTCTAGCTACAACTTCTGGCATTTGTCTAGCGCGTTCACACTGGTTACGACTTGGCAATTTCTATTTATTTATCTGGNCGTCATCTGTGACGAAATGCTGCATTCTGACAGCTACCTAACATTTTCGAAGGTTAATTTCCTTAATTCTTAAATTCCATATTTACCTGATGAACTACAACGTTTATCGGTTACACATACAACACGGTTTATGTTGATTAATGAGTACCTAATAAACATGTTCGTTTTAAAACTATAAACTGCATGGTTTATAGCCATCGAATAGTTATCGTTTAGGATGCATCATCTAACACTTTTTCAAGTGTTAAAAAAAGAACAGTACACGTTTCCCGGAAGTCGGAGTAAAAAGACAGAGGAAATGAAAAAAATATATTCTGCTTGTTTAACAACTTTGAAAATGACAAAACTTTCCTATTTGCCTTAACAAATTAAACAATTTCTNAGTGAAAAAGTTCACAATTTTTTTCTTGTCATGTGCAAAGGGCCTTCAGCCAGTAAAAAGACAGAGGAAATGAAAATAATATATTCTGCTTGTTTAACAACTTTGAAAATGACCAAACTTTCCTATTTGTCTTAACAAATTAAACAATTTCTAAACTATGCAACTCATAAATCCATACTTCAAAAAAATCAAGCAAATTAATATTTTTGTGATTGGTTGAACGTCAGGTATGTATATTTACTGCAAACCACAATTTTTTTTATGGAAACATTATTTGTATACGTCTCTCATGTATATAGAAATCATTGTGAACTGAGTGTTAAAAGGCTTATTTATTGTGTCGGAGGCCTAGAAGCGCGGACGTGCTAAGAACGACCCAGGCAACACGTCTCATTTACACCTCATGTCCGTCGTGTTCTATGGCATATTTGGAGAAACAAATACCTTGTCATGGAAAACAATTTCTCACCTTGTTCAATGATAAATGTACATCAAGGTCTGATGTCAACGAAATGAATATAAACTAAATGAACTGTAATAATTGTTTTAAAAATATAAACTAAGATGTCTTGAAGAAATATTTATTATGGCAGCAACAAAAACCAACAAAATAATTTGGATAAAACTGCTTCAAAATACATATTAAGCCTACTTTACGAAATAAGGAAATGACTATGAGATCACTTTCCTCTCTGTGTCGTGTGTATGTGTGTACGTCTGTGTGTCACTGTTTGTGTTGTGATCGTGCCTATGTGCATTTGTGTGCGCGCATTTGAACGCACAAAACCCAAACACCAAACTGTGTACACATATAGTATTAAGTAAGGACATTTGACTTTAACAGGTTTTCACCACGTTACGCGCTTACTTTCAAAATAGCAAACAGTAAAAAATTTGGGTAATTGGTTATATTTGGCACACATTCAAATAGATTTTTACAACATATTGTATGTTAGTAGTGAATGTAGTTAGATATGTATATTGTTGTTAGTCCGCCATGTTGGAATTTAGTACCACATAAAAATTATTTATTTACTCGCTATCTGAAAAACTACTAAACCAATTTTCGTCACAATTTACAAGATAGTAATACTTTGGCATTTCATGTAAAAGTATTAAGGATTTATTTTCAAAATGGGGTGTACAAATATTTGGTTTTTATTGACATATATGTCATTCCATTCGGCCAATTTCGTATAGTTTTGTTTACGGAAGTATTTCTTAGAAGCTCTATTTATCGTCAACACAAAGCCACTTTAGTAATATTGTGTCATACAAATCATAATTTTTTATGTAATATCTGGGGGGAAAATTGACCGTTTCCTACCAAACTTGGCAAAACAAGTAGTACTGCCGCAGGGGTTGTAAAGTTGTATTAATTTGGTAGATACAATTCTTAAGATCAAAATGTTAACAATTCCANTTGGTAGATACAATTCTTAAGATCAGAATGTTAACAATTCCACTTTAACTATGTATGTTGGCAGAATACGTTACAACTCTAAATTAATCCTACTGGAATTATTTTTATGTCCCCTATTTTGTATGATTGCACCACACGAATAGACTAAGTTTTAGTTGCTTATATGGATTAAGAGTTGACAGAATTCCTGCCAAATTGGGAAAAATATAGTACTGTGGCACGTGATGTAAGCTTTTTAGTTTCAAGTAGGTCGGACATTTGAAAAATTATCCGGTGTAATGCTGCGCTGCATCGGTAAAAGAAATTTGTCAATATCCATTGGACAAATCAATCGTACACATGTACTTCACTCCCTGATAGAGCCTTAACAAAGCTTCCATCGGATGCGGACTTCCCTTCCCTTCACTGTGATGTCGTTCAGTTTTCATGCTTCGAGGCACAAATGCCCTGACCTATCTTTTTTGCGAATGCAGACCGACGGATTGCAATACGGACTGCAGGCATGCCTAATAATATACCAGGGTAGCATTAACATTGAATACACTTCCGCTTCACTGACGTATTTTGTGGATATTGGATAGGATTATGAATGAAAGGGTTCGACTGGCGTGACTTGAATATCTGCCTTGAAAGTTTTATTTTGCCCAGGTTTTTCTGAAATATTTGCTGTTTTGAAAATAGAAGCGGTTCTAGCTACAATTTCTGGCATTTGTCTAGCGCGTTCACACTGGTTACGATTTGGCAATTTCTATTTATTTATCTGGCATAGGTACTTCCTTAATAAATCCACAATCCTGTCACATCACATGCAGCTCTCAGGAGAAGTAGCAGCGTCAATCAATCTTTCTGGTGCACACAATCCAGCCACCAAAATCAAATTGGATTTTATGATGTGGGAAAAATTCCACACCTAAAATAAGTTGCTTGCTAAGGCCTTTAATAACTAAGGCTAACACCTTCTTTGGTTTACCTGCGCCTTCTTTAATCAATATAACTTGCTAGCACACCACTGGACTAGCTTTTGATGTATCTCCAATAATTTTCAGTCGGGGAACTGGAACTGTAGGTAACATGTGTCCTGAGGCTTGAGTACTGTTTACTAGGCTCTCGGTAATACAGCTTCCTTCCGTCCCACTGTCTAGTAACCACTTTAACTTAATACCGAAAACAGACAGTATTATTTCCAGGCACAGCATTTCTTGATAATTTATTATTTCTTCAACCTGCTCTTGCAGTAAAAATTCTCGGTCTGTTTCCCCGAGGCATACTGTGTTATTTCCGATTATCATAATTAAAAGGAAGTCTTTTGATTTGGTTTATCCAGTTACTACCCGGTGGTGTATGGAATGATGCAGGTAATCATGGGTCCAAAGATTCTTGATGTTTTAAATATCCGGGTTTCAGTAGGACATCATAGTGACAACTTTGCCCAAACACTAATGGTTGGGGTTAACCTTAACTGTCCCCTTGCGCTGGTTGGTAAGACCTTGGCCTCAGCTTGCCTGATGAATCAGGCCATCGGTGAAATAAGTATTATTTTCTCCTGTGTTTCCATGTTAATTATGTCACTGTTTAGATTACTGGGGTGGTTGTTGAAGCTCTAGGCTTTCATCTTCTCTTCTACCTCTGTCATTTTCCAAGCGATACCCTTTTTGATCGCTGTCAGACTCCCTATGGCCACGGTGTCTCCGACTGCGGTTGTACCTTCCACCAGAGTAGTATTTTCGTCATCGGAATGAACGTTGGCCTCCCCGGTGAATTTTCTGACTGGGAATTCGGTATGACAGAAAGTACTGGAGCTGGTATTCATTTACCCTGGGACGTTAGTCATGCCCAGGCGGCGGACGAAATTTTCTTTGTTTTGATGGCCTGGTTACAAATGCGGGTTTTGTTCCTGCGGGCCCTGTCTATCAGCTTCCCTGTTGGTGTGTGTTCTTTGGAGGAGCTCAATTTGGTCGAAGGCCAGGAAACCTTCTCGAAATGAAACTAAGTCGCTATCCAACCTGCCTGTCCTGAGAGCTTGGTAGCGATAGCGCAACTGNACTAAGTCGCTATCCAACCTGCCTGTCCTGAGAGCTTGGTAGCGATAGCGTAACTGACGCTACACCATGACAATACATTCTTCAGCGCTCTGTTGCTGAATATTATTGTAACGCTACTGCAGATTCCTTTCTGGCCCCTTAACCTGTTCAGCTGCGTGTTCTTTCAGTTCGCGTCTGTTATTTTAATTAATGTCCTTGTTCCTGGGTTTCCCTCATCATCTGTGTAAACTGCTGCACGAAATCAAGTGGTAAATTGTCCTGGCTTAAGGAAGTGGTACTAGGGGAAATGGTTTTCTCTGTGTCTGCAATCGTGTTTCCTACTTCCGGTGGTGTCTACTCAGTTTGTGTATTTTCGGTGTTTTCTTCCCCTACTAAATTAGTAATCTGTGTAATTTCCTCTATGTCAATTGGGTATTAAAATATATTGCATTTAATGGGTGTTATATTTCAGAGGTTTTATGGTGTACGCTGTTGTCTACCCATCAAAAGGAATATTCAGGAGTTAGTGGAAGGACGGATGCAATAATATTTGGCCCTGCATACGGTGGAAATTATCTATGTAAAGCAAACAGGATAAAATAAGAAACATAATCTTGGATCATATAAAATTTGTCGTCCCTAACAGAGAATGCTTATCTGATTTATGAATCTATCTGTACAGCACAGAAATGACTTCACATATAATGTAACTTCCAAACACCTGATAAATCTTTCTACTGTTTTGTAGGTCAGGAACACTTGCAACATCCAGTCTCCGTAGACTATAAACAATACACAGGAGACACTGTAAGAAACACAATTCAGAACAACCACTAGCTACCTGCCAATAAATACTCTCAGATACTTCTGTGGAAAAATATCAGATTTAATTTAAAAGAAATAATGTGGTCTCAACATGACGGAATTAATTAATTTCTGTGCGAATATAAAGTAGCAGTTCATTATTAGTTTCAAAGTTTACTTTCATTTTTGTGGCCATAACTATTGGCCTAAGTAGCCTTCTCGTACGTGTCTTTTATTTTTAATTCAAATAACATAAAATATATACAAATTCATTATTATTGAAAAAATATATAATTTAAACTATTAATTTTTTTTTCTCAATAAATCTGAACATAATGTATTAGTTCAGGGCTTCGAAGGAAAATAGGTACAGAAATTTTAACAAACTGGAGACCCAAGATGGAGTAAACATTAGCCAAAATAGTTTGTCAAACATTATTAATTATTATATGGATGTCATATCTGCTTTGAATATCAGAATACTTAGCTGAAAAATCTTGATTCAAGCAACATCTCGTGGTGTCTTATGAGGCTGGTTCCGCTGGTCGTAGGTCTTAATCTTCCCTCACAAGTCTCTCGAGCCTGAGGTACGTATCTAAGGTCTTTACCGTACCACACTAATATCGCGGTAGCTCTAACTTGACTTTAGTTCTAGCCCGCGTATGTAGCGCGTGCAGACTAGTTCATTTCTCTCCAGTGCTGTGTCTCTTCGCGCTGTCGGCGGACTTCATAACGGTAGTGACTCAGCAAATATAACACAAATATCAGAATACATATCAGGCCGATGACCCACTTCGTCACAACCTGCCTGACGGAAAAACCAAGATGGCTAGACTCGTCTATAACTACAAACTTAAGTGACACCTTTAACACATCGTGCCAATCACGATACGGCTACATCATATCTTAAGTAACTGTTACTGTCTCAAATTTTCTCCTGCAAGTATATTTTACAATAAAATTAAAATACAAATAAACCCATAAAAAGTTTCCTTACAACAAATATTATCTGATAATCATGAGCGTGTTTTAAAATAATTAAATTTTTTCTTTACTAGAAGAAACTCTTTTAATTTATTTTATTTTCAGAGTGATATGTTTTTTTTTTCATGCAGTTAATTACAGGATGAAATGTTTGGAATGCTGTAATTCATTTTCACTATTTTACTAAATTAAAATTTTATTTATCAATTTTGTTTCCTGCACAATGAAATTTACTGCCTCCGAGACTGCAATGTTATGTGAAATATTTGCTTAAAATAAAATTCACGCCCAGGCAGTTTCTATATAAAATAATTATCTACGTAGACTTCTTCGTTTCCACTAAGTATTTCTTTTTTCAAAGTTTCATGACGTCAAGTCTTGTCATGCACTATTCAAATTGGCTGAGACAGTCTAAAATCAAAGACATTTCAGATCCGGTCCAATTTTCAAATGTTTGAGGGGAACTGAAGTCATCCAACTTTCTCAGACAAATATGACGCCGTTTATGAAGTTTCGATGACGGCATAAATGTCCAACTTTATTTGACCAAACATATTTCAAGCAAATTGAATGAAAAAAATTTACTGTGTAAAGGGTTTTTACACATTCGTCTTGCATTACAATCGTAACCAATCAACAAACTCATCTATACAAAATTCCCCTCATAATAATACCTAGGTGATAAAAAAATCAGAAAGTCTTACAAACATAATTACACTGAGAAATGTTTTCTGGCGTTAAAACATCTTGAAATTAATAACATCTATTAGAGCTGGGGTAAATAAAATATATCGACCACAAACAAATAATAAATAAAACATATANATTATATCGACCACAAACAAATAATAAATAAAACATATAAATATTTTGTTAACATACTCATTGCAAAAGTAAACTGAGATAACTGTGACTGGAGTAAGGAGCGATTATTTGATGNAATTACACTGAGAAATGTTTTCTGGCGTTAAAACATCTTGAAATTAATAACATCTATTAGAGCTGGGGTAAATAAATTATATCGACCACAAACAAATAATAAATAAAACATATAAATATTTTGTTAACATACTCATTGCAAAAGTAAACTGAGATAACTGTGACTGGAGTAAGGAGCGATTATTTGATGCGATGCACAACATATGAGGAATAAATCATAGTTCAAAGAAAAATGAAATTTGGTAATTTTTCATGCGATGTGAAAATTATTTATTTTAAAATTATTATTTTCTTTTTGTTATTTTATGTAGTTTTTAAAAGTGGGCTCAAAAAGTTTACATACCAAATGCCTACAGTATGTTATCCAACAAGTAAACAACACATCGTCAACGAAGTCATTAGTAAATAAGACATGGTTTGCATATTAACAAAAAATATATTAAAAGTAAAATAAAATAAATTGTGCTATTTTTTCAGAAATATGGTAATAATTCTTATTTGCATAATGATTGTTAAAAAGGCTAACACAAATAACAATTAATATCTCCCCGTTACCAAATTTCTAACCCGAATTCTGACACAACATTTAACTAACTGAACTAATTTTAAAGATAAATATCTCATGTCATANCATTTAACTAACTGAACTAATTTTAAAGATAACTATCTCATGTCATGAGTAATCTTCATATTATATATAATGCGAAAAAGAAGAATTCTATTCATTTGAAACTTTTATCTATACAAAAAATGTTTTTTTCCCAGTGTAACAATGACATTCAAAATCATAAATATACAGAAAAGCGCAATGACTCTCTTCCATGCTTTTTTTAACAGTGGGAATGTTTAAAAATTTCATACTCTCGATGTCGAGTACTTGCTTACATTAATTTTTATACTTATAATGTAGAGTATTTCCTTACGTAAAATTTATTTTAAACACAACTAAACTGAGATTTTATTGTACATTATTTCTTTATAATATCGATTTGGGCTAACCGTTTTGAATGTGGTCATCGTAATTCAAGTAACAACAATGTATGCATTTTTAACATGCAACCTTTTATATAACAGAAAAATGTTTAAATTTGGCTTATAAGGGATAGTCCAAAGGTTAGTTAAGGGTTCAGTATGAAATTATATAGTTCTGGACCATCGATAATTCGTAGATATAATATTAAACTTCTCACAAGCCCATACAAAAATGTTGAGGAATACCGGCATAAGTTTGCTTACAGTTTGCAGGCAGTCGATAGTGGTATTCATGAGGGAAAACCTACGACGACAGTGTTTGTGAAGTACCAGCCCAGACGACACATTTATGGCCTGAGCTATGTGAAGTATCTGAGCGTCGCCTACACATCTTTACGTCTATACAGCAGTACCGTGTTTCGGTGACGACACTCATACAGAGGATCTACCGCACTTCTGCGACACTCCTCGTCTGAAGGTTTGTTACCACAATATTTACGAATCTAACGTATCTGCGTCTAGCGAGATGGGGCAGTGATAACAAAGTAAACTTGTAATTCGGCCCAGTGTTTGATTCTCAATACGAGAATACTGGTTCTTGCCTTCCATGTTCTTGCATACGTTTCCAGGCGTTGTACGGACGGCCGAGAGCAGCATCTAAGTTCGTAATTGTAGGATTCACTGCTTGAGTTTATAATGAATCTGCTACACAATTTGTTTTGCCGTTAATTAAAATGATATTGTTATAACTCCACAACTATACGTAACACATTGTGGTGTTTTGTGTACTCTCTCATTCCACGTTGTTGAATATAATATATGACAACGGTTCCTTTTAGGAATTTCTTGATCTTTTATCGCAAATGCTAAATAATTTGGAAAAACATTGATCACACAAAGTAAAATGTTAAAACGAGCCACCAAGCCCAAACCGTTGTAAAATTTTTGTAATGAAATAACCTTGTATTAGAAAACGAAAATTAATTGAAAAATAAGAGTTTTTCCGTTGCCGACATTTTAAAAGTAAGTAACGGGCTTGGTCGAAAACCATAACATTCAGGTGTCCTTACAAAGATTGATATGTGTATCGAAGTTAGCGAAATCTGGTTCAAGAATTTGAAAATTGATAGGGTTCGATACACTGTTTTCATCTTTGGCTATTTTCCTAAATGGTTGACCAAAAATTCTTTTTTATTACGTTGCGGAAGTGCTACGTTATAGTTTTATGTTTTTAAAAAGAAATCGGTGTGTAGGTTGCTTGGTTCCCGAGATAGGACATATCACTGTTTCTATAATCCATAATTCTTACAGGAAATTTTATGTTACATCTCGAAAATTACATAATAACTTAATATTTACAAATTTGGCACTTATGTGATACCATATTATTTATTGTAAACTAATGCAATTCAATTCAAAATTTACGTTATTTTGGAAATGTGGCTATATATTATTTTAAGATTATTTGGTATAACATTTACAAATATTGGACCAGTTTTGAATTCTGGCAGTATGTATAACAATCATCATATGAAAAGGAATGACCACTTTTATCAACTAGTTTGTAAGAAATTTTCATATGAATTTATCAAGTTTTTATGCCATATCTCGGGAAAAAGTTCATGGATACCTAAGCAATTATGCAAACAATTAGTACTGCGGCAGGCGATGCCAACTGGTATGTTTTGATGATGAGGGACACCTATTTTCAAAATGGTGGCTATACAGCTATATAAGTTTTGTATGTTATATCGTCAAAACAACGTAAATAACTATAATGTAAGTTTTTAAATTTTCATAATATATTACAACCATCAAATGTGTCCACACAAAGTCTCTTTTTCCACCACTTTTAAGATAGCATCTCATGAAAAATAAAAACATTTATATCATATCTTTGAAAAAAAAACAACCGATAACTTACAAATGTGGAAAACGAGTGGTACTATGACATACTATACACAACTGCTAAGTTTTAAGTGTATAGACACTCTTTTTTCAAAATGACGGCCACATAAAGTTTTAAGCTCAGTTTGTTATATCTACGAAACTAATTTCAATTTAACTTTGCATGCTAGTATCTATTATGAAAATAAAATTTGTCTAAACAGGGCTTATCATTTCTCCGCCATTTTGTAAGATATCCCCACATGAAAACATACATTTTTTTAGTCATATCAACAAAAACCAGTAACGGTACTTTTTTTTAGTTTGTATGATCGCAGGCCATATTTATTTTTGTCTCTTATGTGTTCACAACACTTATTTTCAAAATGGTACCTTTACAAAGTTTTTATGTTACTGTGGTATACAAACGAAACAAATTAACCGAATTTACCTTCAATTTGTATACTGGCAGTAACTCTGACAATCGTCAAATGTATTAATACATTAAAATTTTGTCCACCTTTCAAGAAGATCGTCAGTTAAACAAATTGCAGTTTTGCAACATCTTGGGGGCCAATCAACCGATTCCCACTAAATTTTTCACGCAAGTAGTGCTACAGAGGGGTGTATAAATCAACATGTCTTAATAGCGTCCGACCTATTATTAATGTTGTAAATATAAATAATTTATATTAATATATAATATATGTGAAACAAGACAATTAGCAGCATCAATTATGCATAAAGAGATAATATTTTTTTTCGTTATGATTAAAAATAATTTAAGTTGAGAATATTAAATTTTTTGCCATATTTCCGGAACAATATATTTTCCTCTCAATATTGTACACAAATAGAGCTACGGAAGGCTGTGTAAAGTTGAATAATTTAGGTGAGAACAGACATTTACTTTTTAAAATGCTGGCCATATAAATATTTTTATAATTGTGGCGTTTATATATAACAATGTATACAATTTCAATTAAATTTTTATTCTGAGATTTTCTATTATCATCATCATTGTATACATAACCTCCTTTCTTACACTGTTTGGAAGATAGCGCCGATTTAGCATATAAGGTTTTAATGCCATATCTTGGGGACAAATCAATACATTTCCACCAACTTCTTCTCACAATTTGCTCTACAGTTGGCTATGAATATTTACTTGATTTATGTGTCTCAGACAATTATTATCAAAATGATAATTATTTAAATATTTCTGATACGGGATCAGTATCATTGAAACCATTAGACTGANTTCTGATACGGGATCAGTATCATTGAAACCATTAGACTGAATACATCTCAAGTATATGCTCTGAATCTAACCCCCCGTGTTTCAGTTTATTGCACTCTATGTTATTCTTATAAGGTTTTCTGTTTTCAAGTCCTGAGAAAGGCACGAGTGTTTTTTTTTTAATTGTCCCGGTACTGTTGCATAAGTTTTTGATTGCATTTTCATTTCTAATGGTAATGCTGTCAACAGAACATCAAGATTTATCTAGCATTTAAGCTTTTAAGAAGTTAATAAAAAATTATTTGCACACTTATAGAAGAAAGTAGGTTGGCTCATTAGTTATATCAGTAACTTATTTTTTTAATAGCCGGTCATAAAAATATNTTATAGAAGAAAGTAGGTTGGCTCATTAGTTATATCAGTAACTTATTTTTTTAATAGCCGGTCATAAAAATATTATTCCCATAAACGATTTAGATGGCATCACAATTAGCTAAATTAGCAAACTTTGTATACTTAAACTACAAGTACGGTATCTCATATAGCAACATACAAATGCATTTGTGAGCAACTTTATACGATAATGCCACAAGAAAAAATAAAACTTTTATGACATAGATCGGGAAATAATCAACCGATTCATACCAAATTTCTCTTTGTTCGTCGCGTTATATTCGATATATTTAAACATACAAATACGAATGTCGGACATTTATTTTAATAATAGCCGCAGTATAAATAATATTGCTGTAATATGCTAAATCTATGGAACTTTAAAAGCAAACTTAACTTCACTTTGTACGCTGGCAGTATGTAATACAAACATCATGTCTACACTGATCTTATCTTTTTTCCGCCGTTTTGTTGGATAGTGCTACATGAATAAATAACCTAAGAGACTTGGTAATTGAAGTTATTGGTACTCTGTCATTATATTCGCTAGAATATCGTTGACCAAAAAATTTTACTGTTATTCTTCGATCGAGGAGTGCGATGAGATTTGTTCGTTAACAAAACCCTGGTAGCGTAAACAAATCAAGCTTCTTTGTATTTACAGACCCGAAAATCTGTTTTAAACCAGCGAAGTTATACTTGACCTTCATGTTACTGGAGTCTGATTTCCATATCATTTTAACGTATCGTCTAGTGGATATTTTTGTAAGCAGATTGCTTAGTACAGTTACATTATATTAGTGTTATATTTTATTCGGAAATCTGCACCTGATTAAAGTTTACAAAAATAAACTCGCATTTTCTTTTAAAAAAATAGTTTTATCTAATGGAACAATTTTTAATTAATGTCTTTAAAAAACACAAGTTTATTTTATTGTCACAAAAATGTTCTATCTGTTTACTAAAGTCGAATTGAAAAGAAAAGCTTAGAATTTATTTGAAGTTCATTTGATTGTTAAAAGTCTTTATGTAAAACTCAGAACGTAAAGATTTATATAATGTGGGTTTTCTTTTGACATTATTAAAAATAAGGGTATTTATAGTTAAAAAAAAAGGAAAAAACTATCGCACTATATTTCTAGAAAATTACGAGTAAGCAGAATATTTTCTTAAAGTCATAAATATTTCTTGAAAATAAGAGAATACATGCCATGTTCAAATTCCAGTCGTTGATATTTTCCGAATATTTATATAAAATTGGTTTGGTTTGCAAAATAATCCAAGCATAGCATTAAACAATTGTTTATTTGTATAATTATGTTTGCTTAGCTGTAAAATATGAGTAACCCACAAATTATAACAGCTGTTTTTTTTTTCACATTTGGCAGGCAGTGCAGCTGATCACTGCAATCGTTAATAAAAGCTGTTCACAAACGGAATTAATTATTCGTATGCTTATATTATTTACACATTACAAAACCGTGATAATCAGTTAATCGTTGAATCAGTATAGCCATAGTAAATGTATAATTACTCTTATATTTCGAAACACTGCCCAAACAAATAATGTTTAGAGATTTTATATTTCATAAACGAAAATAATTAGATCTTTAACACGAGGAAGGTGTCAGTCACTGACTGCTGCCAATCAACTCCTCACAACGCTAACCAGACCTGTTTATAATAACTTCACATGATCAACATTCGCTCCACTTGCACGGCTATAGCTCCACTTACTCAACAATCGCACCACAAGATCCACAATGATTACAAAATCGCTACATAATCGCTACATAATCACTCTACAATTGCTCCGCATGCTCCAATATGAGCTTTGCAATCAGCTCCACAATCGTCTTCAATTTCTCCATAATCAATACCCATGCTCAACATTTGCTCTAGTATTTCTTTACAAGTTTTATAACCGTTCCATATGATCTACCCGTACAATAGCTCAACATGCTCCACAAGCACTCCACATGCTCTGCAATTGCTCTAGTATTTCTTTACAAGTTTTACAACCGTTCCATATGATCTACCCGTACAATAGCTCAACATGCTCCACAAGCACTGCACATGCTCTGCAATTGCTCCACATGTATTTCACAATCGCTCTATATGGTTTACAATCGCTCCAAAATTGATTCACATTCTCCATAGTCGCACCATGAGCTCCGAAATCATTCCACAATCACTCCACATGCTACAAAACAGTACCATATACTCTAAACCGTACAGCAATTGCTTCAAATACGCTCTTCGTGCTCCACAATCGCTTTACATTCTCCACAATCAGTTCCTGCATACTGACTCCTTCCACAAGAGTCAAGGACTAACTTCAGCATATGATATCTAAGTACCTGCACATGACTAGCGCATTGTCAGTTAGCCACGTGGCAACTCAGTGATTGGCTGGTCGATGTCCGCTGAATGACTTTATGATACAATATGTTTGGTTTAATGTCAACAATAAATCATAGACCTTCCATATGGGTACATTATAAACAGTTGGGAGAGAGCTGATAAGCCTTGTTTGTCGGCAGTTGACATTATAGCTACATCATCTCAGCTGGTGAAATAAATTATAAACTATTATTGTAATGAATTTTGCGGGTCCAACAACCGTACCAACAGCAGTACTGCCATCGACATCTTCGAGCGAGGCGCAGACAGTTCCAGCGACTTCTTCAGGCATGGTGGTGACACTACCGTAGACTCCTACAGGCATGGTGACGGCAGCACCATAGACTTCTCCGGATGGGTCACCTACAGCAGTGTCACCATTGATGATTTCGTCAAGGATTCCTTGCTGTTACTGAGACCAGATATTAGTCTAAAGACAAAGTACGAGGAAGCATGAACAAACTACTTGTGTGAAAGTGTCCTTCCTGTGCAATGCAACGATGTGACAATTCCAAACATCTGTTCAAAGGCGGTGATAACCTAAAGATACCCAATATAAAATAGAAAGGTAAAGTACTTACAGTTAAGAAACTATCTGTACTCTATGTTGGCAAATCAACATCGAATGTATTCTTCTCTAAACAATAAGCTTTAGAGGTTACTTAAAAAGATTATGTTATTCGGGATAACTTTTTTACTATAAAAAACATATGTTCATACCTTGACCGCATTCAGCAAAAGATAATCAATAAAATAATAGAAGAAGTCGAAGACGGACCAAAAAAAGTCATGTTTAGCTGGGGTTAACCTACGAAAAGCCACAAACTTTGGAAGAAGGCATTGGTCGGCGAACAATGATGTCTGTGCAGGTCTTGAAAGAAAAACTGTGTCGTGAAAAATAGTATATTACTAAGGGTTCTTGTATGATATGTCCTAGCATAAAATGTCTTAAATGTCGTATTAACAGATAATATTCACTGCGTGAAAAGTGGCATACAGCAGTAAAATCACTACGTGCATGGTTTGCAGAATGTAATGATTCTGTTTTCATTTTTGTAGTGTATATATATATACATATGTGCGTGTGTGTGATTTCATTGAAAAAATATTTTATTACTCACTGGTGTTATAGTACCTTGCCCTAGCATGCCTTAATTCCTTAAAAAGAGTATGCGATAGCCAAGGTTTTTATCTTTTTAACAATGAATTTTCTGTCATCTGAGTTTTATAGGTTGGTGGCTAGTAGGGTACTGAGTTACTGTACTTTGGTGCAGACTAAGGGCACCTGTAATTGTTTCGTAAGGGGTGAACAAATACTCTTATTCTCAGTTAGTTAATAGACAAGTTTTTTATTTGACAGAAAATAACATGGGTACTTACACACAAACGAGACAGCCCCCCCCCCCTCACCATATGTCGTAGACCTAAAGGGCTCGTTAGCAGAATGCTAGGCGTCGGGGGAAAGTTGCTTGAATGGAGATGTTTATACTTAACTGTGACTGCGGCTTCTGGTGAGTTGACTTCGTTGGTTTTTGTAGCTGGGTCAGTTCGGCTTCCCTTCCGGAAGTCCGGGGTAGGTTTTCCACGACTTGCAGTGTCTCTGCGACCTCGGCTGTTGATTCCCATTGGATACCTTAGCTCCTCTCCTGCGTCAACGTCCACCCTCGCGCTTCCAATGTCTCCTCCTTGCGCCTCGGCTGTGAACTGCTCCCGTCTCGGCTGATAAACAACTGACCTCCGTCTCGGCTGAGCTCGTGATTTTAACATCTTCATCGCAATATTTACGCAACGTTTATCAGTAATTTCTTGCAAGAGAATTGGAGGTTCCCCTATGTAACTGTGGCGTTTTTTGTACCCGATTTTTTTTTCTCGTCAGTGGCTTGTGTGCGCTCCAACAAGGATGGAGGAAGAATGAGGTTTATGTCACCGGGATTCCTACAGTGCTAATTTCTGAGCTGGGGTCTGCACAAACTCTAGTTGGGGCACCTCCTTTTTCTTCGACGTGTGGCTTATCTGGCTGAAGGTTCTTCCCCGAGCAGCTATACACCTCGGGGCATCCCCTTGGTCCTTCGTCATCTAGGTGTATCCCCGTATGTGATCCCGGGGGTGAATCCCCGGATTGAAAGTTTCGTGGACAGCTGCTTGCTCTGGATATGTACTATTATTATGGCAGGTTGTGGTAACAGTGCTATGCCTATACTAGTATGCGATACACATCAATTCCCCCCGGCTTATTCGCTATGCACACTGCCACCACGTAGACTGCCTGTTCCATATCCGTCTGGTTCATTCTGCTGTGCGTGTTTTTTGCGCGAGTCGTCCTTGCCCTGCTCCCCAATGCACGTGTGCTGAGTGACAGCTGGGTAGTTTTTTTCCTCCCCTACTTGCCCCTTTTGCAGCTGATAGTCTAGCTGAAGCCCCCATCCTTCCCCTCTTTCGCTCTGACCTAGTGAGTGTGGTGATAACAGCTCCAGGTCATTCGCCTCTCTGTGCCTGGCCTTGCCTCAACTCGTTTCCTTAATCCCTAATTCTATGGGGGTGGTATCAGAATCTCTTTAATTGACATTAATTACAAACACAATAAACCCTGGTTACATTTCACACTTCTCTTACATCACTACAACAAACCAAAGTGGTTATCTTTTTACACTCTCAATTAATCCATCCGGACTACACTTGTTGAACAGTTGCACACAGGCATTTGAGCAAACTTCTCTCAGCAATTACTTGTATAGTGAGAGGTGTTATTTTCCTTTGGCATTCACATGCCATGCAACAAAAAAAAAACATAACACCTTTTTCTCCTCCCCAACTGGTGACTCGTGAAACTTAAAATAAAAAAGCAATTTACAGTTCAGCTGAGGGCCTCAATCTCTAAGTAATCCTAACACATACAGCACTGACAAAAAAAACTTACGATTCGGCTACTGGCCTATTTCTAAACTTACTCTTAGTACACTAGGTGAGTTTAAAATTACTGTCCCACACATTTTGCTGCTTACTTTGGCGGTCTTAAGTGCATAAAAGAACACATATTTCCCCTTTTTTACACATAACCAATATGCCTCTCTTAACAATGGTAAGCAATAAGTAAACCAATTCCCCTGACTTAAAAATGATAAGCAATAAGTTAANCTCTGACTTAAAAATGACAAGCAATAAGTTAAAACTCTACAACTGGACTGAAGGCCTCTTAACACTTCTTAACACTTATCATTTCCAGGTACTACAAATAATCTTTCTCCACCTTAAATGTACGCAAGGTAGATATTAAAATTAATATATAAACTTGCTCTCGCCCTAGTTTCTCTCGGTGGGCGACACATGGTATACACCCTACCTTGTGTCCCACAAAGTCTGTTCTTCGTTGTGTCAGCTCGGCCCCTGGACTCCATCGGGCCTGTACTCCCTTCGATCCCTGTATATTTTGTGTTTTCTCCGTCCCGGCAGCTACACCAGGGCTGTATCCGNTTTGTGTTTTCTCCGTCCCGGCAGCTACACCAGGGCTGTATCCGCCTGTCCTTGTTTACTTCCGTCTGAATAAGTGACCCCCGTCTACCCACTGCACTGGATCCATGTCCACATGTGATATGGGAAGAGGAGAACCATTGTCATCCTCCCGTTCAGGCATGGCTGGGTCATCTGTAGGAGGTTGCTTCGCGTATTCAGGTTGGCTGCTTTCCCCCTGCACAACCACTCCTCTCGGATACTTTCCCGGGTTCGACTCTCCATCGGTGCTCACTCGTAGGTGCCGTCTTGGTCTTGCCCCATGCATGCTGTGTCTTCCATTCTCCATTCTCTCTCCCCTGCTTCTTCGCATGTGATCGCCACTTCTCCTTCCGTTCTGCTTTCCCCCTTCATTCTCCTCGCTCTGTGTCCGCTTCGAGCCTCGATTCGTTCTCGCGTGGTCTCCCGCCTTCCTGTTTCCTTCTGTTTATCCTGGCCTCCTCTTCCTCCCGTTCGCGTGGCTCCGCACACTCCGTAGTCCACTTCCCGCCTTCATTCGCCTCCTCGCTCGCGCTTACGGCCTGGTAAGAGGGTCTTGTCGCCTCCCCAGGCCTCACTACTGTCTGGCGTAACNCGCCTCCTCGCTCGCGCTTACGGCCTGGTAAGAGGGTCTTGTCGCCTCCCCAGGCCTCACTACTGTCTGGCGTAACTGCTCGGGGGTCCTTGGGACTCTGTTGTGATAGGGTGGCATGATGCCAGTACTGGGAGCCGGAGCCACGTGGCTTGCTCCCTTATGTCCGCTATCGACACTGTCCTCACTGTCCACCATCAAGTGGGACGTGGCATACTGCGGGTTTCCTCTGGGTTCTTCCTTGTATCCTCTCTAGGATAATCGACGCGGGGTTCGGGTAAAGAGTGTTTATAGCCAATATACTTAGCCAGTATCCACGGGTGTGGAAACAATACAAACATAATTCTTTTGTGCCCCGCATTAAGTGGAAGAAATTATTCTCTGGCAACTATGGCTGACAAGTCAAGGTTGTATAATCGACGGTGGGCAAAAGCGATCGTACTAAGGCATGCATGATACGATAGCTATAAATTAGGAGGCCCCAATAAACGCGCAAAAACCACCAGAAATCTGTGTTAATGACGTGAACCACCAACTAGGAACTGACAAGCTTAAGCCACTATTGAAGATACTGAACACCCACGTAACTATATTCGAGAATACCAACAGATTACAGCAGACCACGGCCATCTAACATTATATACGGTTAAAAGATTCTCACCCCATATACTGCCGCCCAAGCAACCCGTCAACCTACCGCAGGCAGATAATCTTAGACTAGGTAGCCGATATGAAAGAGCAAGGGATAGTAGAGCCGACTGACACACCATATAACACTAGGGTGGTACTCGTACCAAAGAATGATGAGAAGCTCAGGTTTTGTGTCGACGACCAGGCCTTGAACGATGTCATCTATCAAATATCTCCCCAATCTATAAACATGGCGAATATTCTCGGCGACCAAGAGGACGCTCACATATTCTCCACGCTAGACACATGTGGTGGATACTGGCAAATCCCAGTACACCCAGGGTCCAGGCATTTACTACCCAAGAAGGCGAAACACTGCAGTTTCGCGTAATGTCCTTCGGGTTGAATAATGCGCCCACTACTTTCCAGCGATTGATGTCAGCGGTGGTACTGACAGGCTACAGCGGTTCATCCCCGGGGGTAATCCGTGGGCGTGAATCCCCGGATTGAAAGTTTCGTGGACAGCTGCGTACCCAAGATATGTATTAATAATATAACAGTATGTGTTATCAGCGCTATGTCCATACTAGTATGCGACACGCCTAACTTCATAATAATTCTGTAGCTGGACACGATAAAAACAAAAATATTCAGATATAATTAAATTTTTTNCTGATATAATTTAATTTTTTTTTCAACATGAATGCAAGTAATTTTTAAATACATTTTTAAAAATTGTTTTGGTAGAAAGGAATTGACTTTGGTTATAAAGCATAAACATTAGAAATGAATCCAAAAATTTATGCAACAGTAGAGAGTCTTTAACTAATATGCATGCGCATTATCTTGGTCTTGGTACCAGAAAAACTCATACAATAAGCTAACATGCAATGCGTTACATTACACAGGTCAAATTCAAAGCATCAACTTTGGATGTAATCAATCTAACGTTTCGAATGATAGGGTTTGCTAACATAAAATATTTTGAGGGTCATTTATTTTGGAAATAATTGTCTGACTTATTAAAACATTCTAGTTTACACCATCCGCTGCATTACTATTTGTTTGCAAAATTTGGTAGGAATTTGTCAATTTCTTAGAGAGATATGACAACAACTTTATTTATTTGAACGGCGCTATATTACAAAATGACCAACAAATGTGGTTATGTCTTGGTATTTATAATGCACCTATAATACTTTCAGTATATCAAATTAGGTCAAAATTCTTTAAATGGTGTTACAGATATACAAAATATACCTAAAAAATTTGTATGGCTACCATATTTTAAGTTACTTCCTAATCAAATTTAATCACTACGATTTACTAGGCTTATGGTATTATGAAAAACCAGCAAAACTGAGTGAGAATTGGTTTAATAGTTTGTGAGATATAATAACATATCTTTATTTTTTATTTGGTGTTATTATCCAAAATTTTGGATTGACAACAATATAGATCTTAACATTTAATTATTTCGCAATGCTCTGCCAGAATACAACATTTGATTTAAATCCGTTGAATGGATCGCGAGATATGACATATTATTTTTAATGTTAAAATGGCACCATTTTTTAGAGTAAGTGATTGTCGTAGTAAAAAACTATAAAACTCAAGTGTCCCTACTAAGTACTACATGTGTAACAAGTTTGGTATAATTTAGTTAACACAATAAAAAATTTAAAGCTGGTGTGGGGGGACATACATCTACACACATATACACACATAGTCTAACAGGCAGGAAAGTGATCTCATAAGACTTTCTTTCATTCTAAATGTAGGCTAAAAAATTAATTAAATTATGTGTCCTAATATTATGATTTAAAGTTACTTCTTAAATATGAATTGTGTATGTCTATCCCTGGGTGCGCCCAATCAACGATATGGTAATAAAGGTAAAATGTTGAAATGAACTGCACAGGAACTAAGAATGAATTGTCACCATAATTCATTCTTAGCAGATTCGATACAACATACATGAAATCATACTGTTGACATGGTAATACTATGACCATTTGGCATAGAGGAGGGAAGGGTGAAGATGGAGTCGGTCTCAACCAGACCTGCTTCAGTGCAATGTATGGCGAATAGAGGTCCTACATAAATAACTGCATGTCTGGTGTTGCTCTAATACACCACAGTTATTTTATAGCAAACACAAATTACCAGCTAAATTGTAGATTTGGATGGATAAAGGTTAATACCATATGGCTTAATCAAAGATTGCAGAAGTGATTTAACCCAAGATGTTGGTTTTAAGGGACCGAGTAAATATCAGACGACTTAATATACGTGCATTGACAGAGCTTGAATAAAATATAATATGACGGCCTAGTGACACAATCAAGAAGGAATGAAAGAAAGTAAAAGGAACGTAACTAAGAAAAACGGGATCAAATATGGTGAACAGTCCATTACAGTGAATGAAAAAATGTGTTGTAGACAGCTCGGCTGTTATCTAAACAGAGAAATAAGCTCTACTTAGCCAATGAAAATATAATCCAATAAAGTCTTCGCATACATTATTATCTTTACCAAAAAAAATTATTAACAAATACGGCTGCCGCTTGGCGACTAAATCGAAAGCTTGCTTAATGGAGAAATCGAAAATTAATACACTAGAACTGCCTATACATTCAAAATAGAATCGAATATGGCTGCTACCTGGCGGTTTAATAATTAATTATACACTACCACAACACATGCTTTAAATTTGTATCCGAGAGGGCCACCTAAAAAGAAGCAAACGAATGATAAAAAAAAAAAACGAGACGGCAGTCGGATGAGCTAGAATATTCTGGTAAATAGGTGCGTCGGCGCAACACTACAATATGCTAATTTCCTGGGCTATTGGTCGACTACACTGTAAATACAGCCGCAGATCTGGCTGAAGTGCGGTGTTTGGTAGGATTCGGCGGAGGATACGAGACGACGGCACACGAGGTGTATCTAGAGTGATCGGATGAGAGGGCGTGTAGAACTCAAGAACATTTCGGACTGCTGGAATCTGCACTGAACTGACGTGTGACTGTATGGACATGTTATACGGACCTTTCTGTACTTAATGGAATAGTCAAGTATAGATATATAATATTAGGTAATTCAATAGGTTTTTACACATTGTTTATTAGGACTTGTTTCAGTTATATGAATAAATTATTTTATTTGAGGTGATTATAAACTGTATTGTTTTAATTTATTAATAATGTAAATAGCAAGTGATGTATATTTATGAAATATTTTAAGTAGAAAGTATTTTCTTTCTAGTAACAGTAAATAAATTAGGGAATTATAATAAATGCTTTTATTTAATTCAGACTTCCTTCCCTTAATGAACTTCGCTAAGCCCACTAACTTTGGAGAAATCGTAGCAATATGTAATACATCTTGCCAATGTCCACAGCCACATATATCTGCGAACTGAACAATGAGCGCTTGAAGTTATTTGTCAAACAAAACTTGTAATAATAACATGTTCTTTATATTGTCATTAAGCCTTTCGATTTGGAAGATAATGTTTTTACCCTTCCGGTTATAAGTCATTATAAATGAGCAGTGTTATAAGTGAAGGCATTAGATAATTGGTTATGGTGATGATTCAATCTGTTAGTTGCGAGACATGCAGTGATTCAGGTAATTGCAAGCTATGTATCATCCTAGACATTTCGCTTAGATGACGTATTGACCGAACATTAATGCTACGGGAAGAAAATATTTTAAGGCAACATTGGGAAGAAAATGTTTGTTTATTAGAATGTTTATTAAATTTAATGGATACACATTTTTGTTGTATAAAACATTATTTGTTTGCAGGTAGAAATGGTCTGTGCTCCGCAAGCAGAAACGTTCCCGTATCCTACATTGCTGCGAACTCTGTACAAGATATTTGGGCTAGAGACCTGTACCATTACTATCCAGAGCGTTTCCACAAGAACAACAGTGCAGTTCAAGAAGTCTGTTCCAGCTACCGTCTACAATATACTGGTCACAGCAGTGATGACAATAACGTCAATAACTAAAGTATACTACATGTTGTGTGTACTGAGTATAAGTTATGTAAGTATGGTCTTGTTAGTAATAGGGACTAGTATAATGCAAGTCTCATGCTTAGTAAATTTGACAACTAATAGAACAAACAGCAGGTGCAGGCAGAAATTTCTATATTTGTGTTTGGAAGTTGACCGCATGCTGCTCAATAATCCGCTTTACCACAAGAATTCATTTCAATTTCAAGCTATTTTAGTATCATTGCTAATTTCCATGTCTTTTGCTTTAAGTTTGAATGTGTGGGTGTATTCTCCAACAAACCTTCTGGTATCACTGAAGGCTTTTACTCCCTTATATTTGATGAAGTTCATTAATCTAACAGTAACCATAAATTACGTAAACTGTGTANACTGAAGGCTTTTACTCCCTTATATTTGATGAAGTTCATTAATCTAACAGTAACCATAAATTACGTAAACTGTGTATTTCAGGTTCGTAAACGAGTCGAGGTATTAAACATGAAAATTCGTCAGCTATATGTCAAAAAAACAGAAACCTCAA
>NQII01008546.1:0-62884 GCA_002778355.1 Clitarchus hookeri | reverse complement strand
TCTGACCACAACATCCCCGCGGCCCCACGCAACGGCGATGTAGAAATTGCATAAACAAGCTTCGCATATGTTTTGTTTCCTCATAATTTTAAGCGGTCACTGTGTGTGTTTAATACAGCAATCTTTCCAGAAAAGGTACATCATTGCGCTGTACTTTAAAACACTGTTTTACAGAAGAATAAATATATCAGAAACAGAGGGCTACTCACAGCGACTTTTACTGACTGACACTTTTCAACCACCACATTTATGCTTTAATAACAAAATTTTTTAAACTGGCAACAAAATATCAATTTTAATTTCTGCCCTAAAAAAATTTACATTAAAATATTCCATAGTTTTTTAAAATTAAAATAGACACAACTGTAGTGTTTACAATGAGACTCATATGGCAACTAGAGAGGCCCCTTAATACCTACATATGCATACCACGTCACACAATTAGCACATTTTGAAATCTCTATATGCTCAGTTTCTCTTTTTATTCTCCTTGCACCCTTCCATTACATATCAAATTAACTTATACAGGTTATTTCTAAATTTGACCGACAAACTTTGGCTGCAAGTTAATCACGTAAAAATAATTTAAAACATATATACGAGCTTTGGTCTAAAATGTACAAGGAGGTACACATTTTTGAAGTTGTAACAGAAGAGAAAGTTTCTTACAGTAACACTGTCATGTACTTCTCTCTGGAATCTTCCCCTCGCTGTAACAGCCGCAACAGTGTGATTTTGCGTATTGTGCGTGCCCCACCGGATAGGTATTGGTAAATATTATTTTGAAAGTAAAACACGAATTACTCGAAAACGGTGAGGCATAAGGTATTTACACATGGTAACATTTTTATTAAATGTGACAGCGGGATTAATATTCCATCTTTTCAATCCCAAATATGCTACCGCGACATGAAGGTTAGTTCGAAATAGGGGTAGTAACCGTGATTATTTACATGAAATATTTTGATCTCTGCGACATGTGTTGTGGTGTTTGGAGGTCTTTGTTCAGTCAACCACTATCCAGACCATTGGTGCTCCATTTTGAATATTATTTCCAATATTTGCAATAAACAAGTGTTTTAGGTCAATTTCAAAGAGGTTTACCACCCTTAGTCTTCACTTTATACCATAGATCGTATATATGTTTTCAACTTACTTTTTCGTGATTAACCTGCATCCAAAGTTTGTCTGTCGAATTTAGATACATTCTGTATATGCATTTAATGATAGGACGCAAGCCTAGCAGGCCATGGAATTATGCATTAGTATGTTACTATTACTCTGATCGTGCTGTGTACTAAAAATACGCATTTTGGTAGCAGCCAATTTAAATATTGTATCTTATATATAAGACTTTAAGGGCATATATTTTTGCATATTTCATAGTTTTGTGTTATATTAAATCGTAGCCTGGCGATCAAAGTGCAAAAAAGTGTCAAAGTTATCAACAAAAACAAACTAAAAGTTGTTTTTTTTTTTTTTTGGGAATTTTCAACTATTCAAATTTGCAGTTAGATGTATTTTGTTTGGATAAACTATTCCGATTTTCTATCGTTTGTGATGTACCTACACTTCTAAACAAAATTTTAGTATTTTTATTTATATATTTGCTATAATTAAATCTGATGCCTCTGATTTTTAAGCTGCTGATTTGTAGACAGTATAAATGTCAATACAGCTTTTATACAATTTAATTCTCTTCATTGCGATTCTTTTCTAAGTATTCTTGGCCGTTTGAAGTTTCGTGGGGTCAGGAACGAGCGTTTCTGTTATGCACGATGCTGACTAGCTGAACCCGTCAAAAAGCCAAAAAACTTTAGAACGGGTCCAGTGTATGAAAGGTTTCGCGGAAACATCGAAAGCCATCCGACTCTTGCAGAGAAACATGGTGGCGCTAATGACTTTCGGCCACAAAACTTCCAATATTTCTTTGACTATCTTCGAAGCAGTTTGGCAGAATAAAAATCAGGCGGTGCGTCGAGGGCTCTAGACAAAGTGGCTGTAATCGCAAGTGTCTTGCATTGCGACGGCCCACGTGACCTGAACACACGAATGTTTGCTCCTCTTCCTGTTCAATTTCTTCCTCGTCTCCAAAACTCCAAGACGCACGGGCGCAGGTCTGTACTTATGAGGAGGAGCACAATGGCGGACGTCATTAAATTATCTGGGCTCGTCACGCAGGCTCGATTATGGGGCGTGGGAGATTATGCATCATCATCAAACAAACCGCAGACAAAATATCTACATGAGTGCGCATCGCATGCAAGACGTGTCGTCATTTCAGGAATGCGTTCACCTTGGCATGTGCGAATCGTATGCCGCTGCATGTACACCTTTTAAATAAAGCTTAAAAAAAAAAATCTCAGCTCGTAAGAGCATAAGAAGTTCCACAAGTCGCGTAGGTTACTAACTGGGTGTCAAGTTCCCTTCCCAGAAGTAATCAATTTGAACCCAAACTTTTTTTTATGTGACTGAAGTTACAAACTTTGTTCCTCCCAAAAATGGCTGTTGTATTAAGAGACGAAAAGTTATAATAAAATATGAGTTAATTTCCAATGTTCCCAGCATCCGGAATAGTTTTTTCGCGTTAGTTAGGCACGCACTTAAAAAATAATTAAGTACCAAAAAACATTATCAATATTTTTAATATAGATTATTATATATTTTTGTTGTGTGACATTAAATAGTACGAGTAACATGATGAAAGTGCAAAAAAATAGTGGCAAAGTATTTTTTCAAAACCTAAAGGAATTTTAGAAATTAAAAAATTAGATTTTTTTACAGTACAAATGTATTAAGAATGTGCGTAATTAAACTGTTTTGCAAGAGATCAAACAATTGTTGAATTCACGAGAGTACTACATATAAAATATATTCGAGGAAATGGGTTTTAAATTTTAAGTTCCACGCTACAATAACGTTCACAATAAAATTATCTAGACATTAAACACTAATTGTAAATGAACAAAACATCTGATTCCGAAGGAACCGTTTCAGGCGTGCACTTGACTTCAAGATTCACTTTCTCTAAAAACAAGCATTGTTGTTACATAACTTTTTGCAATCTGTCTGTTGCAATATTGTATGTTAAAATCCATATAATATAGCTGTAAAAATGGACTATTTTTTACATTTTAATTAATATTTTTTATCGAATTTCTATCGCTATAGTGCCATAAAACCGTAATTTATCGTTGAAATACAGGAAAAACTTTAGGAACTAAAACACCCTTAATTGGTAGTTCTGTGCTAGTGAAGAAAAAATGTGTGCGTAATTTTTTTAATGAACTCTTGTTTTAAACGTCTCATGTGTATCGCGGGTAAACATATGTTAATGATACGACGACTCATCATCGTCTCTTGTCCTCTCTCTTGGAGAAAATCGTGCCTGTGCATCTGAGATCTAAAAGTGTAATTAGCGCCGTCCCTAGTGAGAGCGAGGCCAGGTGTTAGCGAGCTCCTTCCCTTCCTAACTAGCTAACCCCCCTTTCCAACAACGCCACCGCCTTTCGAACAATGTCCTCTGTTCTCGAGCGCCCGCGCCTCGCATCTAACATTCTATTAATAAATCATTTTGAATTTTATAAATAATTATCTTTAAACATAGACATCTTATCGTGAAATGTATAACTTACAACTACGCCAATGTCAAATGTTAAACATATTTTATTAAATAATTTGTCTTGGCCGCGCCTGTCACCCGTACCAAAGGACGGTGCTGAGTCGAACTCACGTATTGGTGGCTACAGACAGTTCTTTATTTCGTTTCCTTTGAAACAGGCTGCGCAATAGCCGTCTCCGTGACGCGACACTGGCCGTCGATACCGGCAGAACCACAACCGCACGGCCACCAATACGGCCAGCACAGCGTTCACGTAGACAACTGCTCTGGTATGTCTTCGCGCACTTCTTCTCGCCGAGTTGTGATGCAACTTAAGTATAGCCACGTTACGCGCAATATTATTGTATCGTCTTATTCTTGAAATCAGTGGTTTGTTGTGAAACTAAGTGATTTTGGCATTTCTTGTGGAGTTCGTGAGTTAATGACTAGAACATGCACAGAAGACGATAATAAGTTTGCCTAATATTTAGTCCACCGTACGTAAACCTAAAGGAGTAGATCTAGACTTTCGGTTTGTAAAAATAGGATATGGTGAGGGGGGGGGGATCGTTTCATTTCCCATTGTGCAGGTGCATGTCTAGTTTTGGCACGGTACGGGGACACCGCCTCATCGTAATTTTAGGAAACAATATTAAATTAGTCAAATAAATATCGGTATCTTAAACAGCTCTGGTATTATTTCATTTCAGTTTTTATGGGTTGTTCACGATTACTTGAGATCTTTTGAAATCAACCTATAAAACATATCACTGCTCATAACTGCATATATTTTAATAGGCACACTGACTGGCAAGCGCCCAGTAAGGTTGGTAATGACGGGAGGAAAGTAGTTCCATGTCATGGCGTTGAATTGAAACTACTTCTCTTGCTTTCTGTTTCTTAATGCTTCTAAGTGAAAGAATTAGGAAATGTCTTAAATATTTACTTTCTGAATAATTCCACAGTTTCACTTGGCTGATGGATGAACAAAGTGATCAGACCCCTGACAGTAGTAATTTTACATGCAGTGGAATAATACACACTGTGCATATGAGTAGATCATATGCGGCAAGAAAACGCCAAGGAAAGAGAAAATCAGCAAGTTTAAGGCTCCCGCTTACCTGGTGGGTGTTTGAACTGCGTTGCAGTGTGTTCGAAATACACGTTTTCCCACGAAACTATTAAACGTGCGTCCAATGTGGTGTTCTGCGAAAATAACTCAGACGAGGGCTGTTGAATACTTTCAAAATGTCACGCATATTAGAAACCCCATTTCATAGTACATACTTCAAAACGGCTATTAAAAAAAACGACGTGTTTAAAACCCTGAAGCCCTGTATCTCAAAATATACCCACCAGATACACACGAAACTACTCAAGGGCCCTGCACTGAACCTTCATAGAGACTTCCCACCAATAAAGCAATAGGGACAGTTCAGAGCCTCGCGCTTAGCGGCGATGGGGCACTTGATGCGCGTAGCAGTGTCGCTCTTATCGCTCCTGCGCTTCTCGACCTCAAAAGCGGAAAGAAGCTCCGGGCAGGCGGGAGCATGGGAAAGTGTTCCTGTTACCGCGGTCTGACTGTAGTTCCAGTTCCGGCCACTAGAGCGGGACTACGTCGTGCTGCCTAGGACGACCAGACCCTCAGTAGAGACGTCAGCTTACACTCGTTGTCTCGGCCATCGACAAGATTCAATATGAAGGCCGTGCAAAGTAACTAAAGAAACTCGGAGTAAAGTGTCAGCACTAGATATGAATGAATACACGGTAACACGTAAAATAAAAAACAAAGCAGTAAACATAATGTAAAAATGGCTGACCGAACACAAACACACGAAAATAAAAGCAGGAAGAGTGAACAGATGAGACCTAATTTGGGGGCTGTCAAAACGCAGTTTTGGAAAATGGGAGACAACAATATTGTAAATTATTCTGAGTTATTATCAAGTATAAAATAATAATTTAAAAAATGTTTTAGTTAATACAAAAAATTTCGCAAAGTTTAAGGTTAGGGTTAAAGGCGAAGGTCATCAGAACTCAATATAGTGAACTCTATCCCAATAATACTTTGCAAAGAAACTTTGTTTGCAACTATTTGAAACAATCTCACTAACTGACTGTTTTGAAGGAATTCTGAGGGTTATATTCTTCATGAGAATATTGTGCCGTGTTTTTGTTATAAATAATCATAATGAAAAAAGCTAGTTTTCAGCTTCCAATCCTTTGCCATAGGGCATTATGCTTGGCGCTCATCACGGCGAGGACGCATGTTACACGCATGTGAATGTTGACCTTATCGCCGTTTCTCACGCATACACTGTGAACCCGTGCGGCTATCTTTAGTTTGATGCCATGAATAGCTTTTCACGTGTAACAACCGATAAGGCGGTAAGATAATAACAACGACTTTATCAGGGAGATTGTATAGATAATAATAATAATAATGGTAAACACAATTATCGTTTTAAAAATCTGCTCAAGTACACGCTAGTTCTGAAAATAAAAATACGAACTCATCACTACTGGAGTTGTGGCAAAAATCAGTTTACATATGCTCAGAGATAACGATCAACATTGAAGCTTGTTTGATTCCCAGTTTGTAAAATTCCTCATCCGTGTTTCCCGCGAACGATTGTGTTTGGTTTTGTGGTTGATATGTTTGACTTGCACCAGGAAAATTGCGTGGTCGATCCCGACTGACCGCAATGGAGGAATTGTTTTTATTGGGTCATTCTCCAACCATGTTCCAGGTAAACGCCGATACAGTTCCTTTGGGGTTCACACAATAACAAATTTAGACAGTGAGAAGATGGCTTCATAAAGAAGGCAATAGTATTCAAAAATATTTAATGTACCCAACACCTATCTGACTGGCCAAGCCGTACGCCCACCTGGAGCTTTCCTCCGCGTTTGATACAGAGAAGCGCTGGAGAGATACGGGCGGCAATGTTACGTGCGTCAAGAGATAGGCGTGCGCACGGGATGTGTTGCGTGTGCCCAGGCACACCCATGTGAACGGAACATTTATTAATTTAAAATTGTGGACTTCGAGAGTTAGTTATTATTGCCGAATGTCAGTCAGCATGCTTAAGAGCATGATGGTATGCACGAGGCATACTAAAGAATACCGAAATTGACGTGTCCCTCACGTCAGGTTTGTCCACTCCGCCGAACTCCTCCCAGCCTTCCACTGATTGGCCGCGGGCAGGAACTCCCAACGAGGCAGGCAGACAACGGTGCTCAGATGTGTGCCGGGTTGCAGACTCCAAAGAGCTTCGATTTAACTGGCACTGATTATAGCTACAGACCTGAAAAATTAGCTGTTTCATTTCGGGACAAGCTAGAATTAAAAACCTCGTACGTTTGTATTGTTTATTCTATTGGCTCACCCGTTAGTTTACACCTCCTGAACTACTCTGAGCCAATAACAAACACACAATAAAATGCATTGAGACCGAATCACCGTCTTCCGCTAGTACAACAAGCAACCAATGAACAGTGATATTTGCATTATTTTGCATACGAAAATAGAGTATAGCCTACAGGTGATTGAACTCACGAATTTTTCAGTTATCTATTCATAACTTATCATGCATACGTTCATGACACTCTAAATCCGATTTAGTGATATCATTCAGTGGAAAATCTTTCACTGAAAGTCAGTTGATAAACTACTGCTGACCGGCGAATCAAGCAAATTAACTAGGAACAGGTGATTTATAGCAGTCACATTCTTGACATTCAGTGGGGACTCACAAATATATCAGTGACATTCAACCACTGTATTTATTAGTTCTTTGGCACTGATTATCAGTTGCTCAATTCTCACTGTTTTCACTGATTTGGCTCAGTTCTCACTGATTCAAGTTTAGAGTGCATTAAGACTATTGGTGAGTGAAGATATTTGGTCGGTTGTTAACAGCGAGGTCTTGAGAGCAGAAAGACTATTAGTGGGCAGTAAAAAATTTACAACTGGGAATTTCGTTATATTCCAATGTCGCAATCACAGTGTTTAAGGTCAGAATTGAGTTCCAGGTACATATTTATAAGACAATCCTGGAGACTTCACAAACTCCGCGAACGATATTGTACTACCCTTTACGTAACACGTATTTTGTGTCACATAACCAGATAACAACTAATGAAAGTAAAAACATCACTTAATTGGACGAACTACTTGTACGAACGCTTTCGTCTAACAGAAATAGTCTGTAGCCACGAGCCAAAAATAAGCCCATTTCTCGGGACGAAATTGTACACAATGTTAAGTTGTCAATCCAACAAATATACTTAAAATTTGGTTTTTATATTTAGTTCAAACCATTACTAGTGCTTAACCCTTTAATTACTGTGAAGTAATGAAAATTTTAATTTCTACACTTTCAAATCTGTAATATTTCTCAAATGTATAGATTTTAAAAAGTGTAAAATACACATTCTCCAATTTGAAATGTAATAATAAATGTAACGTGCAATGTTGCATTAGTTTGAAACCTAATTCACTAATGACCTTAATCCCAGCCGTAAGTGTTACTACCGTAAAGCAGCAGGGTGCACACGTATTACGTTTAGGTACGTTTGTCGCGGTTTATAGCAGAAACCTTACGATGCAAGCGTGTGTTCACGCAGTACCGCGCGTAAAAACGTTCTGTCGTAAATCACTGCCGAGCACCTCTTGTGTTCGCCTTCGCCCGTGTGCACGCGACCTCGTGGCGAGCGCAGTGCACACGCGACCATCACGCACGTGTTCCGTACTGCTGCTGTTCACGCAGTACACATTTATTACAATTATACCAAATATACACGTACTGTTTATTTTAACAAGTGAGCATTGTAGACCTAATGTTTATTGAAAACATGGAGGTATATAATTAAGTCAGTACGATTAAATAGATCTCAGTGTTGTAAATATACAATAATTTACGTGCAGTGCGAATATTTTCCAAGGAATTGCCTGTAAACCGCACAAAAATATTCTACTTCACATAATAACATTTGTAAAATTTATTATCCATTTTATGAATCTTTTTTTTTTTTTGTCATTATTAAGGGTCGCCGAAAAAATGTTTTATTTTATGTTTGCATGAAATGCTGCTCAAGTTGTAGACATTACTTACGAGTACTATTTCTTCGCATGGAAAAAATTTAGACATCGTACTTGTGCACAGTGGTATGTTAAAACTGCAATTTTAGTGTTTTTGGGGCGTGCAAATAATAAAAATTAACTTAGTTATCAAAATGAGGTAATTAACATTGAAATGAGATATCTTGAGTTACTTCAATGAATCTTTAATATCACACTACGAAATGTTTTAGAAATTTAAAAAAATTCTTAAAATAATGACGCTTTTGTATATTTTTCATTCGCAACGGTCTATGGTTTTTTCGCAACATAAGTTTGGCTTAGCATGCATGGCCTTTCAGTCGCCCTTGTTAAATTTTCTATATATTATTTCGTTTTTTTTATTTATACGGCCAAAAAACACTAAAATTGTGATTCTGACAAACCATGATACAAAAACTATACAAGCTATATTTTTATGCGAGGAAAGAGTACTTATAAGCAAAGTTTTGAATGGTGTTTCTTACAAATATAAAATATAATCCTGCCTACCTGGCACTTGGACTGCGTTACAGAGTGTTTGAAACACTCGTTTTTCCACGAAACTATACAACGTGCCTCCAATGTACTGATCTACGAGAGGGACACACATTTCAGACAAGAGCAGTTGAGTACTTTGAAAATGTCACCTGCGTTAGGAAAGCCATTTCAGAGTACTCCAAAACGGCTAAAAACTGTTTTTTCAAAGCACTTTATCTCAAAATATACGTATCAGATACGATGGATATTCGGAAAGTAAGGTCCGATTTCGTATAAAACATAAACCATCACAGATTTTTTCAAAAAACTTTTTTAATTTAATTCCTTACATGTTCCTCTATTTTCCTACATAGTTTCCATATTTGTTTAAACATTTGTCACAACGTTCTACAAGTTTTTGTATGCCTAAGTCACAGACGTCTGCCGCCTGTGAGGATACCACGTCTGTAACTGCTTCTTTCACTTCGTCATCTGTGACAATCTTCTCTAAAAATTGATCACCTTCCTAATTATATCGGTCCAAAAAATCAAGAGCACAAGCCATTCTTCTCATTTGGTGTTCCTCAGTAAGCAGCCTGGGAACCCAACGTGCGCACAATTTGTGAAATTGCAAATTTTCAGAGACAATTTTGTGCAAAGTTGTTCTACCCACATTCGGAAATTCCAATGCTAAAGTTGAAATTGTGAATCGCAGGTCTTCACGAATCTTTTCGTCCACGGCTTTGACCAAATATTCTGTGATCACTGATGGTCGGCCTGATCGCGGTTCATCATGAATATTTTCCCGTCCGTCCTTGAAAGCTCTCACCCACTCACTCATCGCATTGGGGCCATACACTTGACTTATCTGTCGATGAACTTCCGCTGCTGAAACGTTCCTTGCTGTCAAAAACCGAATCACTGACCGTATTTCACAGTCGACGGGCTGATCAATTGTTTTAAACATTTTGAACTGACACTGTAAACAGCACACTGCAACAATACCAAGGCAAATGGCGTCATTTGACGAGCAAGGCATGCCGGGAGTCGGTGCGCATGCGTGTTACAATGTTCGAGCGACATTCGGTTAGCTACGGCGATTCGGACCTTACTTTCCGAATAACCCTCGTACATACAGAACTACTCAAGGGCCCTGCATAGAACCTTCCTAAAAGCTTTCCACTAATTAATAATAGGGTCACCGCTGAAAGTCCCATAGGTACACGCAGTGCAACTAGAACATTGCACGCCAGTTCAGAGCCTTGCGCTTAGCGGCGATGGTGCACTTAATGCGCGTGGCAGTATCGCCCTTATCGTTCCCGCGCTTCTCGGGCCTCAAACGCGGGAAAACGCTCCAGGTAGACGGGAGCTTTAACGTCCTCGATTTACTGCTTTTAGCTACAGCCTATTAGCGATTTCTTCACACTTTTTGAATCAAACCTTTGAAAAATCACCCATGTATGACGTGTTTGTCTGTTTCCTAAATGTTCCAAATATCACAAGAGTTTTATACTTTTGTTAGCATAAAAATATCTTATTTTTTGTTATACTGAACTTTTACTTACATTTCATTTATAAATTATAATGTTNGTTTGTTAGCATAAAAATATCTTATTTTTTGTTATACTGAACTTTTACTTACATTTCATTTATAAATTATAATGTTTCATTTATAATCAATTAGAATAAAAACAGTTGAAAAAATGGTATGTTGGTAATGGCTAGTAAGAAATAGTTCTCATGCAAAATATTATTAAACTGAGTGCGCACGAATGCGGTACGTTGTCCCTTTGGAGTTATTTTCTAAACTTGGTTAAGTTCGGTTTTACATGAGGCGGAGGAATAGTCTAAAAGTAGAACTCTAGCAGGTCTTTGGGAAAGCTGGTAGTAACCTCGAATTGACTTAACTAAAGAGCAAGGGAGGAGTTATCGTGTTAAATGATAATCTTATTGATTCTTGAGACATAGCCTCAGACCATAACTTACAGCCCTGCAAAAGGAATTCAGCGTGTAACCAGTAATATGAATGACGCTTTTATGAAGATTCGCTGAAATATCGTGAATTCATCTGAGAGTACGATTCATTTTGAGATTCGTTTACACGCTCCAGCAACCTACATTTGTCCATTAGTTGCCTAATCTACGAGAAGGTTATTTGTACTTCGTTGAGTTTAGTTGAAAACTGCTCGAAATAGTGCAACCGGGTCCAACCAGCTAGGTAACGAAATACAGGTTGTTGTTTTTTTAACTCGCTGCACGTGTTCAGATTCTGTCTTCATAAGACAAAAAAAAAATTCAAATTTTGTTTGGTTGTCTGGAATAAAATTGTCAACACATATTTCATGTTACAAACATTATTTGAAGCCTTTCAGCGTGGTTTGGTGGGGAAAGTTACGCGGGTGCACAGGTGTTTTATGCGTAGCCGGGTACCAAATGAATCCTCAAAGTTTCCGGGACTCTGTATATAAGCGTGCGTTCAAGATTTAAAAGATGTCCCATAACTTAAGCGATTCAGAACAGAAGGGCAGATGCGTGAAATTCGCCAATCAAAATCCGCTAATATAAATTTAACTTACTAGGAGTTACTTAACAAAATAATTTTATTCTGCCAAAAGTGTTTCACACAAACTTTTCAAGAACCCATTGTTTGCTATTCGAGTGCATGTAAAGTTTTTTCATTGACTAAACCCATTAAGTCTGCGTTTGACTTCTTTTGATTTGCCGGCTAGCGTTGCCGTTTATGTTAACATACTCGCACTTACAGAAAGTTAATTACTTGTAAGGTTGACTGCTGTAATTTTTAACGGAACGTGAACCAGCTTTAAATTTGTTATGTGGTTCGCCCGTATTTCAATTTTAACTTTTGGGAAAAAAATTTAAAGTCAAAATTGAAACAAGCCACTCTTGTAACTTTAATAAACTTTTTAGCCCAAAACCAAACTTTGTGTTTAAAAAAAAATTTGAAATTGATAGGAAACCAGATTTTAAGTTAAAATTTTCACATTTACGCAAAAAAAATTAATGGTATTTTTTTTAATTATTTGGTATTTTTATCAAGTTGTCATCGATATCATGTCACAAAACCGTGTTTGTGTGTAATAAAAAGTTAACAGAACTGTTTACAAATATGGATTTTATACGCATCCATTCCGATTTGTAAAACATCCAGGATGGAAATATGTTTAAATTTGTATAAAAATAGATTGAAATTGATTACTAAAAAAATATGAATCCGTAAGTAAATTCTAGCAAAATATTTTATTGCGCCACAAACCACCCGAGTCTCCCACGCACATAATTTATTATTATTATTATCATCATTATTAAACAGCTTGTCTCCATGGGATGGCCACTTTCCCTGGAGGTATGACGTGAAACCAGATTCTAGGAAGAAAGAGCGACAGATTCAATGCAGTGAGAGACGTGAGAAAAAAAACCACCATCCTTTTGGCAACGTCCGCCACGTATTCCCGCACCACGGAGACACTTCGCATCTGCCAGAGATGGAGCTCGGGTCCTTGTGGTTCGGAAGTCGGCCAAGATGCCCCCTAGTGCCTGCGGCGAAGGTTTATGAGGCTGTAAATGCTATCTCCCGTTGCAATCAGTGACGTAAACTCTCTTTCAGTACGTCGAGACCTTGGCTCTCATTTGTCGGTCATAAAAACACTAAGGAAACAAAATACGCGCGTAAATGCGACGGGCAATGACGCAGAGGGCTAATTTAAATATTACTGCTGTATTTATTGCTTGGCTTAACATAAATTTGTCAATAAATTTTAAAATCAACTTCTGAAAATATTTTTGGCCCTAACTTTATACATTTAAAGTAAACACTACTATATATATATATATATATATAGCGATGTCGGCAGCGATTTGATGAATCTAAATCAAAGTCACAACATCTTATTAAAAGTGTAATATTTAATTAAAGTGTAGGGCCATGGAAGTAGGTTTGAATTTGTTTTATATAAGTTGTTTACTGTTAATTGATCACTTTTAAAAGCCCTGCTTAGGTTTCACTTTTCTTCTCGTTTCGTATCGTTCCCTCGCATGTAAATTTAACATTGCCATGGAAGGCTTTGAAAAGTGTTTAGTGTAGTCATGAACCAACTTTATAATGTAGTTATTTAGAGATTCTTTATTACAAAGTACATTTTACTGCATAACTCGGTACTTGAGAGAAGTCCACGGCTGCTGTTACGAATTGGCTTTTAAGTTAATTCATACCTGAAAGGGGCTATGGGCGTAGCTAAATAATGAGTCATGATTAGGTAGATCACAACAGTATAAGATGGGGTTTATTGAACATAAGGATTATACTATTACTATTTACGTGACTATTGATCAGGAGAGCTTAAATGGAATACAAAGATGCTCATTAATCATATTAAGGGCAAGAAACGTGGGAGCTATACGGGCGACACTAACACGCGCGCCTAGTGCCTCATCGCTCCTACGCGCAAGACCTGCAGTGTTTCCGTCGTGGTCCTGTTCTGTGCACATTATATCTGTAACAGTGGGGCTTTATTACGCGCCATGAAAGCCCACAGATTAAACAACGCCTGTGTGTTTGTACTTTTCTCTTGCTGCTTAAAGAAACTTCATAGGCATGCTTTGAAAATGCTATATTTGACCATTTTCACGAATTATTTTCTCAGCGAATATGCTTAATATGATACAAGTAAACACATAGAATCATAGATAATTATATTTTATCTTTTCTGGCAAAAAGTCGTATTTCCAGAACATTTGATTGCCGAGATACGCGAATATGCGCAAGCAACGATTTTACAGAAATTGTGTCGCAGTGGATTCTTCTTAACGGATGTCGCAACAGGAGCCGGTTAATTATTTTGACAGTTTCGTTAAAATAATCCAGACATGTATAGGATGACCACGCCGCAGTTTTGGATTGTGATGTAGCAATAGCAAATTTTATAAATATTACGGATGACGTTTTGTAAGTAACAGTTCGCAATGTTACAGAGCTGTAACCATTTAAAGACGAAGATGCCGCTGTTATATTTCTATAAGACACGGTTAGTACATGGGCTACTATGTACAGTGTACACAATTACTTTAGAAACTTTTTTAATTTGAGACAATTCATTATAGTTTCCTTGCCAGTTGCAACTCTTACTACTTACAAGTCACAACCTTGCAAAAATATATTAAAAAAAGTAACTTTTTAATACGATACGTAATGTATTAATAATTATGATATAAAGAAATTGATTCGTGGAAAGCATGACCTAGTATTTTATAATAATTTTTACTGCAGAACGTAAATCTATGATTTGGGTTTTGTTCTCGTGTTATGCAGTCCTCAACTTCCACTTGTCTAATACATCAAACATTTTTAGGGAGGGCCACCCACATGTGCCCTGTGCCCCCCCCCCTCAAATTTGAATTCGCACTTGGTTTCCTGGACAGGTCCTCCAGTACAAGGAATATCATAGTGCTAAAAAATGCATGGATAGTCAAGGCTTCTTCCATTTACAGTTGCATAAAAGTGAAGATATTTGGGCGGCTCTAAACATCGAAAGGGCGGGGGAAACGGGATATCCCCGACCCGCCTACCAGCAGCATCGTCTGGCACGATTCCCACATGCGAAAATTCTGGAGCGACCCCACCGGGAAATGAACCTGGTTCGCCTTGGTGGAAGGCAAGTAGTCTTAACCACTACACCACCATGGCCCCACTGTCGCTTAAAGCATTGTGGGAAGTTCAAGTATCCGTGTACATGCTCAAACACATTGTTTGGGATGCAGCACCGGCATCATGTTCACGTGGCCACCGAGTCTTTACCCAGACTCGTACTGGCAGTTACATACAACACCGCAAGATGTCGCGACGAAGCTTGTAATGCCCTTTAGCTAGCTGGTGGCATAACATGTTAGTTTGGCCAATTTGGCGATACATAGTCATTGATTATTCGATGCCATAATCTGAACTAACAGTGTACAAGGGTTGTGCAAAAGTAAAAGCCGATTGCAAATTAAATTATCTTTCTATTTGATCAACTAGAAGTTCAAAGACTACAAAAATTATGCCATCTTCGTTACACCCAGCGTGAGACCTTACAGCTCTGCACACTGGTAACCAAATGTTATACACTCTATAAACATGTTACCTAAAAATACTGCCCAACTGCTAAGAAATTATACCGTCACTAGAGATACACCATTGTACTTGAGATCGTTTGCAACAAATAAGTGCATGCAGTAAGCTTAAGATAGAATGTCATTTACAATTATATCACACATGATAAACATAACTTAATGGTGTGAATTATACTCATAGTGTCTTTCAATATGCTTTTCCATCAACCAGAAAACCCATAATGTAAATTCCGTTGATCCACAATGATGAGGTATATGATTACCATAGCTTAATGTCTTTCAATGCACACCAAACCAAATATCATAATCAAAGACATTAATCAATTTATTAAGTAAGTATGTATATGTGATAGCTAATTAATATACTATGGAATGCAAAATTTCTGTTCCCTAAAGTCACCACAAAATATTATTAATATTATTAAAATAACACGCTTATTAATTTGTTACAGCTTAAGCAAACTCACAGTCATACACTTAGACTGTTATAGTAGAAAAACCTACAGCAAATTAAGGAGCGTNGTTACAGCTTAAGCAAACTCACAGTCATACACTTAGACTGTTATAGTAGAAAAACCTACAGCAAATTAAGGAGCGTGGTTTGCATTTGATTCTGCCTGCAAAACGAATGCTTTGAAATATGTGTCAAACACTCGCAATATAAATTATCACACATTTATACAATTTATGTAAGAACTAAAAGTTTAAAAAAAAAAACAGACGTCTGTAATTACTCCAAATGCCTCCTTTGTGTACTACTTGAAACTGACGCGACCCAACAGTCATAGTAAAATCGTCTGTAACCCACTACCTCGTGTTAACTGTAGTGACTTGTGGGTAATGCGGAATGACACATTATATTTCCGCTACCATTCATGTCAAATCCTTAATGCAGTTAATTAAAGCAAGTGTGGTTTCAACACGCGGCAGTTGGACACACAAAAATGACGCAAGTTACCTCGAAGAAGTTTCTCATACAAATCGTAAATCGGACTTCCCCCCACTTGGACGATTACGGAGATTGATAGGACGTCAACTAGGCCCTCTCGGAGTACTAGCCATGGCTGAAGCAGGATCATTGCAACAACAGAGTTGCGCAGTTGATAACTCGTAGAAACATGTCGGCGTCTCCCATGACGCATTTTACCCGTCGCGCACAATGATGGCTTGGCCTATAAACCGTTTATAATCCCCAAAATCACGAGTCATTAGAGCACGACAGCAAATTAATTCTCCTCATAAGAGCCCTTTAATAACGCCCAACAACTCTGAAAGATGTATCAGCAGCACATTTAGTTTCAAAAGATACAGTTCACTTAACAAAGTTTAACAGTGCAGAGGATAATTAGCGGGCTCATCATTAAATGCCATATCAACTTTAATAGCGCAAGCCATTCCTTAGGTACACAATTCCTGTTAGCTTAGAGTTACTGCTTGTTGCGTAGCACCGGCGGAAAGTGTATTTCTCTCAACACCAGACAAAATACACGCCGATCCATACTATGGCGGCGCACACACTCGACCATGCAACAGGTGCTTGAGTCCGCCCGGCGCATGCAGTTCCCGATCAATACTCTGCCCGCGTCGCTCGGTCACCGCACAGCTGCTTCATTCCGCAGCAGAGTGCCTGTGTCCCGCGAGCCTGTGTCGCCGCGCATGGCACATCGCGGTCAATATCAGGCACCGTCTCTCCGCCGACTCACAGCTCGTTAACCCCTCTAGCCCACCCCGCCACCTCTCTACTAGTTTCTCCTCTCCCAATAATAAAGAGCATGGTACCCACCTATCTTTCTCCTGCAGCTTTTTCTCATAATGCAGGTAACAATTTTTAATTCTTTCCTGTCGAAAGGGTTTTTACGGTGTCTGTGCCGGTTTTTCCCTTTCTCTTCTAGATATATTTTAACTATAAGTACATTAGGGAGGTTTTTCATGTCCAAACTCGGCCATGGGAACCCAATCCCTCTTTGCCGCGATGCACGTCTCCTTGCATGTTCTTCCTTCCCTTGTAAGCGTAAGGGGTTAGCCCTGAGACGTAATAATCCCGTTCCTACCGCGGACTAACATATAACACTTAGTTTTAGAGTAGATTAGGAAAAAAAAAACCTCTAGCTCGTCGCTTGACTACAGCACCGCACGGCGCGCACAACTCCCGCAACCACGCGGCTGATACCTGAACTACCGGCACGCATACACAGATAAGCCAACCCAACAAACACGCATTGCCTATCAGCGCAGCCACGTATTGAAATTACGCCAACTTTACACACAGTCTGGCTTAAAAACGTCACAAGCTCAGCTGGTTCTACGAGATGGCGTGCAACCGCTAAGTGATCTGTTTGGAAACATCTGGTAGTTGTGAACGTAACAGTGACCGGTATTTGCAGAAAGTGGGTGTGAGGTGTTAACTTGCGAAGTGATAGAAAGCTCAGGTTACAGTCACTTGTGAAACTGGAAAGTGCTTCTCCGCCTACCGAATGTTGTTGACCAGTGGTAATACTGGAGAATCCTCGCCGCTTCTTGCACTAACGTCTGCAATTACTGACTTTATTAATATCAGAATATTGTGCCGATTTAATGGACATTACAAATATTTAGCACTATCGTTTCTTCGCAGTTAATCTAACACCTTTGAAGCCCTGTTTACTGTGTTCTTTCTGTCTTTTGTGTATTCTGGTGTACACTCAAGGAAATTGTTTGCATATTTACCGAATCACTGTATATGCGTACTGTGAAAGCATGAATGGTAGAGATATTTTTTCATACATCCACGGTAAATTTCCTACATTTTCNTTGTATATGCGTACTGTGAAAGCATGAATGGTAGAGATATTTTTTCATACATCCACGGTAAATTTCCTACATTTTCCCCGGAAATAGTTAAATGCTTAATTTTATTCCCAACTGCGTATACAGTGAGTGAGTAAAGGGATTTGGGTGGCTCTTAACAACGAGGTATTTAGAGTCAATGAGGGTGATTGAGGTGAGTGTGGAGCAGCGCCAGAATGAAAGAGCGGGGGAAAAGGAGATCCCCGAGAAAATCCACCAACCAGCGGCATCGTCCGGCACGATTCCCCCATGCGAAAATCCGGGAGTGACCCGGCCGGGGGTTGAACCCGGTTCGCCGTGGTGGGCGGCGAGCAGGCTAACCGCTCCGCCACCGCGGCCCCTGTGTATACGGTAGAAGCGACGCTCAACATTTTCATATTTGCAGCTACATTCATGTTACATTTCCCATACAATGTGTAAACTTCCATTACAATTTAGGAAGTTATTTTTTACTATGCAGCCACATATGAAGAATGACATTTCTATCAGTGTAATGGCTGATCTCCTTGCGCCGTTGACGCTGTACTTTTTAGAAACACGACTTNGAAGAATGACATTTCTATCAGTGTAATGGCTGATCTCCTTGCGCCGTTGACGCTGTACTTTTTAGAAACACGACTTTATTACTGGTACAGCAATTCTTATTTCATGTGCATAAAATAGAGGAAACCAGTAAAAATTTTATTTTCCCATTAGCAAGAAATGAAGAAATAGAAATACTTTTAGTAACGCTTTATCAACAAGATTATTAACATGTCAGTCAATTTGTCATAAGAATACGTATAACGTAGTAGAAAGAATTTTCCGGAAGTTTATTTCAGAAAACGTCCAANTCAGTCAATTTGTCATAAGAATACGTATAACGTAGTAGAAAGAATTTTCCGGAAGTTTATTTCAGAAAACGTCCAAATAACTATAAAGCAGTGATGTTTCTGATTTGCTGGCATAACTGCTTTTTGCTCCGAATCCTTGATAAACTTAACGCGAGGACAGTTCACTAAACGATTTTATGTGGAGTGTTTAATGCGTGTATTGCTGAAATAAGCGATAGTGTATCGCACACTCATGATAACTATTTCACAGAGTTAGTTTCCTAAAACATTTGCCAAACATGAATTTTTTCAGGCCTATTGTGTAGTAATAATTGCATATCTCTACTGCTTTATTACGATGTCGATAAATGGTAGACAGTGCAGTTAATAACATACAGACGAAAGTTAATTTTAAAAACTCCTGGGATTTCTGTTAGCTGAACAGATGAACGTTGTGGTGTTCCAATTGGAACCTTCCAAAACACGAAACGCAAAATAAAATAAGAAATCGAGGCGAACTGGAATGCGATCTCATATTCGTCATCGCCTTGCGTGCATATTCATGCCAGGCGTGTTTGATTTGCACCGTCCGTGCCTTTTAGATGAGTGTGTGCATTGTGTGCATGCTTTCAGCATGATGTCTTCAAAGAAAGCACAATGGCACACTTTTATCTCCCCACCGCAAGAGCAGCAGAACAGCTTGGCTTGATAAACCAGTTCTAGATAGAGACATGCCAGCGTAATATGAAGCATGCGGCCTACTGCATTCTTAACTTAGACACAAGGAGAAAACTGGCTTATCAGAGTAATGTTGTTATGACCTCACTTGCAGCTTACGTCACTACAGTGCCGGTTTTACTCGATAGAAGCTTCTCATGCCCCCTTATTTTATTTATTGTTTAGAAATAAACAGTTTATTGCATTTTAAATGCATATTTGCATGTACGCGTTAAGTTGGCGTTCCAANATTTATTGTTTAGAAATAAACAGTTTATTGCATTTTAAATGCATATTTGCATGTACGCGTTAAGTTGGCGTTCCAAGAACGTTTTACGGCAAAGACATAATTATTTTGTAATAACCATAAAAATGTTATTAGTGACTGCAAACAAAAAATAATATTTTTGTAATCACTAACAAACACTTTAGTGCTCACAACAAAATAATGTCTTCGCCATAAAAAGTTTTGCATTGCCACTTTCCACAAAATAATAAAAAGTTTTGCANATTTATTGTTTACAAATAAACAGTTTATTGCATTTTAAATGCATATTTGCATGTACGCGTTAAGTTGGCGTTCCAATAACGTTTTACGGCAAAGACATAATTATTTTGTAATAACCATAAAAATGTTATTAGTGACTGCAAACAAAAAATAATATTTTTGTAATCACTAACAAACACTTTAGTACTCACAACAAAATAATGTCTTCGCCATAAAAAGTTTTGCATTGCCACTTTCCACAAAATAATAAAAAGTTTTGCANGCTCACAACAAAATAATGTCTTCGCCATAAAAAGTTTTGCATTGCCACTTTCCACAAAATAATAAAAAGTTTTGCATTGCCACTTTCCACAAAATATTTTATAACTGCCGTAAATCCTTTGTAAGGCGTGCATAAATTCTGGGTTTCGCTTCTTTTAACTTAAAACCTGTGTTTTTAGGTAACATATTTCTCTAAGTTTTCTTTCATGTTCACCAAAACGAAAATATTTCAACTTTGGTTTTTCATTCCCTTATTGCCTTTGGTGTATGATTCTACATAATATGCAGAATGTGTATGGGTATGTGGGAAGTAACAAGGGCGTGGACAGTGCACCCATGTTTATGGCATTACAGCTCTGCCTGTGCACTTACAGCAACTAACTCTTTCAAGAGGTGCTCGAAATGTCCATCTTGCATTTCTTGAACTCGCGCGGGGCCACGGTGGTGGAGTGGGTAGACTACTCGTCTCCTACCTGGGCGAACCGTGTCTGATTCCCGGCGTGGTCGCTCCCGGATTTTCGCATGTGAGAATCGTGCCGGACGATGCCGCTGGTCGGCGGGTTTTCTCGGGATCTCCCGTTTTCCCCACCCTTGCATTCCGACTCTGCTCCATCCTCACCCCGCTTCACCTTCATCGGCTCTCAAGACCTCGCTGTTAACGTAGCCGCCTGGTTGAAGGAATTTTGCACGTCTGAGGCCTAAAAGCGTGGGAGCGCTAGGGGCGACCGAGACATGCGCNTTGAAGGAATTTTGCACGTCTGAGGCCTAAAAGCGTGGGAGCGCTAGGGGCGACCGAGACATGCGCATCAACTATCTCGTCGCCTCTACGCGCAAAGCACTGGACTGGCGTGCAGTGCAGTCTTGCCGTCGATAATGCGCCTCTCTGAGACTTCCAGCGGAGATCCTGCCATTTTATGACGTAATAATAAAAACAAAGGTTTTATGCACGTCCCTATTCCTTTTTTGATGTTTTGTACCTGAATGTTCATACCTAAAAATGACCGTGTAAAGACCCGTTTGAGCCATTTTCACTATCACAAAAACATTCTTTAGAGAGAAATGGAGGAGCTGGAAAACGTATACAGACGCGTAACGTTTCTTAAGTGCAATTCGTGAGCAGACCTCACTCAGACACGTTGGACGGTTTTATAATAAAACGTTTTCTGCTGGAGCTCTGCACACCGTTCGGCAGCCTACCCAGGCGGCCATCTTAAGAGCGGCCTGAATCTCTTCCCTCACCTCACTCACCCTAAGCACGCACTTACATTGCTCAGTTATTCCAGCCCTGGCGACACTGTCCCTCGGGCAGGGCAACTCGCCCCGATTAGCGCCAACCTTCCCCTCATCAATACCCGACACCCTGCCTCAGGTGGGAACCACCAACGGACTTCTATTTCATATTGCTATATCACAACCACCTTCACTTCATCTTCCTGGACTCTAAACTGGTGCAAAACATTGAATAAAAGCACTAAACCACGCTGACATTTCAGGGTGTGCTAACAAAATTAGTGTAGGTATTTTTCTGGTGTAGGTTACATCTGTGAGTACAGCTGGGCAACAGCGTTAATATGCAGCCCGGCAGACAACTTCCGCCGCATGTAAATTAACATTGTCGTGGGCATACATTACCAGAGTCCTTGAGTTCAGCACGCGACACCGCGCCATTGTTAATTACGTAAATACAGAAGGTCCACAAATAACGGTGACGAAATCTAGCAAGTGAAAACACTTGATGGGATTGTTCCATATTGTTTGTAAACACTTTGTTTGTTATTATTATGCCTTTTTAAAACAGTAGTGCTCATTTAATAGACAAATTTAAATAATCACATATTTAAAAATAACAGATTTAATAAGACTTTACGGAGCTAAGGGACACATTCTATCGCAGGTGGGGCGCCCCTGTCAAGGGTCGCCAGCAGAAAATCTTACTATATTTTAGCCCCTAATAATTTCTGAAGAATAAATGCTTTTATTACAGACCCTATTATCTCGTAAAAAAAGTAGAGACAAGCAAACTTAACGTGTTCAGTAGACTGTGCTATACTCCACAATCATAGCCTATGCATACTCATTCTTCATTGGCTACTGCCGCAGTGAGTGGCCAATAGTACCCAAGAAAAGGTAGCATTGTGTAAGAGTCCTCGATGATATGTCGCATAAACTGTGTCGCAGTAGCAAGCGTCACTTAAAATTACATGTATTTGGAGTCTGGCTTGTCCTGAAATTAATTTACGAAATTTTCCAGTGTAGTTCATTCAAGTTTACTTCCAAATTGTATGAAACCTTACTCAAGGTTTACTTTCATGATATTACTCCGCCTCATGAAAACAGCTTAATTAGTCTGTAAAATTACACCAAAGGGAGAACGCACTGCGTTCGTTAAATAATATTTTGCATAAGAACTATTTCATACTAGGCATTACTAACACGCATATTTTCCCTCTGTTTTACTTCATTTTGATTATAAATTAAATACTATGATTTGTAGATAAATGTAAATATAAGGTCANATTTTCCCTCTGTTTTACTTCATTTTGATTATAAATTAAATACTATGATTTGTAGATAAATGTAAATATAAGGTCAGTTAAAAAAAATTAAGCTACTTTTACGTCAACTCAAGTATAAAGTGATTGTGATACATGGAATATTTAGGAAATAACTACGCACGTCATACATAGGGTGTTTTTCCAACGGTTTGATTCAAAAAGTGTGAAGAAACTGCGAATAGAATATACTTAATGGTAAGAAGTCGCTAGTATAGACTCTTCAGTCCTCTATATGCTCGAGCAGGGGTCACGTGTTCACTGGCTGCCGTCACACGGAACTGACCCTCTTATCCCACGAGGCCACACGGAACTCAACCTCTAATCCCACGAGGCCACACTGAACTCACCCCCTTATTCCACGAGGCCATACGGAACTCACCCTCTTATTCCACAATGCCACATGGAACTCACCATCTTATCCCACAAGGTCACGTGGAACTCACCCTTTTATCCCACAAGNATTAAAAAAAATTAAGCTACTTTTACGTTAATTCAAGTATAAAGTGATTGTGATACATGGAATATTTAGGAAATAACTACGGACGTCATACATGGGGTGTTTTTCCAAAGTTTTGATTCAAAAAGTGTGAAGAAACTGCGAATAGACTATACTTAATGGTAAGAAGTCGCTAGTATAGACTCTTCAGTCCTCTACATGCTCGAGCAGAGGTCCCGTGTTCACTGGCTGCCGCCACACGGAACTCACCCTTTTATCCCACAAGGCTACGCGGAACTCACCCTCTTATCCCACAAGGCCACATGAAACTCACACTTTTATCCCACAAGGCCATACGGAACTCACACTCTTATTCCACAAGGCCACACTGAACTCACCTCCTTATTCCACGAGGCCACATGGAACTCACCATCTTATCCCACAAGGTCACGTGGAACTCACCCTTTTATCCCACAAGGCCACACGGAACTCACCATATTATCCCACGAGGCCACACGGAACTCACGATCTTATCCCACAAGGTCACATGGAACTCACCATCCCATCCCACAAGGCCATACGGAACTCACACTCTTATCCCACAAGGCCACACGGAACTCACCCCCTTATTCCACGAGGCCACATGGAACTCACCATCTTATCCCACAAGGTCACGTGGAACTCACCCTTTTATCCCACAAGGCCACACGGAACTCACCCTATTATCCCACGAGGCCACACGGAACTCACGATCTTATCCCACAAGGTCACATGGAACTCACCATCCCATCCCACAAGGCCATACGGAACTCACACTCTTATCCCACAAGGCCACACGGAACTCACTAACTTATCCCACAAGGCCACATGGAACTCACTAACTTATCTCACAAGGTCACGTGGAACTCACGCTCTTATCCCACAAGGCCACACGGAACTCACCCTCTTATCCCACAAGGCCACATGGAACTCACCCTCTTATCCCACGAGGCCACACCGAATGAAGCTACGATAGTACTGACTTTTTACAATTGGTTCTGAGTCATGCAGGGCGTGTCGAATGTGCAGAGGTCCAACGACACGCGTCAAACTAACGTATACGCGTATGCCGTCTACATTCCTAGAGACAACCGAGTTTTGCGAAAAAGGAGTTTGTCTAGTTTTATTTCAAAACACTTTTACTCAGATGCACTTTCGCGATCATATGGTTTTAAATGGTCCTATGCGCTTGCTCGTGAATCGCGTTGTTCAGTACCAGAGTAATCTTAATACCGATTGGCCCAATCAGATACCACAGTGTCTTACCACAGCGAAAACCTTAGCAAGGCGTTTATTTAACTGTTTATTTATTTGTTGCGAAATCCACTGCCACTAGACAAGCTTGTGTAACGCGAATCTACGAGATGTTTAAAACATACCAACGTGTAAAAAAAACACGAATGTCGCTTGTCGCGGCAATTGTTTGTTTTACAATGTAAGTAGCTTGGATTTCTTATAAAAATTTGCGAAGCGAAGCTTAAAATGAAACACTTCTACGTTTAACAACCCCTCGTTATTCTATTACTGGGGACCCAAAAATTACGCGGATTCATCCAACAACAAGCTAGTCCCTGCATTTCTTTGAGTACTCGAGACACTGTTGTTCATCCGGAGCATGTAGCACGTGATTAGGTCTTCGTTTTCCTTGAAGGTTCGTTATTGGTTGATAGTCGTCCGGAGCGTGCATAACAAACTGCGGTCCAATAGAAGCAGAAACTCAAGTGTACATGCGGTTGAAGCTTAACCTGTCCTCAAATGAATTCGCAAAATTCCCGGGTCTCTATCTATGACTCAATACAGTTCAGATAATATGTAACTATTGTATGTATTGACAGTGTGGCAGCGTTCAGTGAGCACGCGTTGTCTCCCTCGGTTCTACCCCCTCCACATCGCCGTCACGTGACATTGTGACGTCGGGAGGCAGCGACTTCTAGTCCTCGGTAACCAAAGGAAAACTATACGTGTGCATGTAAGACATTGAAGTTTAGTCTACGTGAAACTATTTCGCGAAAAACAGGTTTCCTTAGTTATACGATTAGAACTGTTTTAAAACATATTTTGTCTGAGCAAATGATGTTAGCTCGACTCCACTGGGTTTCCTCGTGTGGCCTCGTAAAATTGCGGGTTTATCTTTTACTCTAATCGGAATTAACTTCGAATTCAATCGCGGGAGTATGGGTGGGCCACAAATGGCTAACTCTCCCCTCCGGTAGACCCACTTAGGTCCGTCGCACTCGAGGCGATAAAATCGGACCCGTTTCCGGCACCGATATCGGGTAGCAAAGCAATCAATGTAATTAAAATGCAAATGCGCACGTGCCTTCCTATCCAATTATATTTTGTCCCTATATCGGGTCCGGTAAAAATGCAATCCGGATCATTCTATGAAATGGACGCGACACTTTATCGGTCCGTATGACGGGGACAATCTTTGCTTGCGACAGCGAGCAGACGTTCCGGTGATCGAGATCCGTTTTAAAAACAAGAAAGCAGGCTGTGTTGCCACTCAGTTTGACCCCTGCCTCGATTTGATACATATAGAAAAATGATCCCAGTTACCGTCTCTAGAATGAAATCATAGATGGCCGTGCTCATACTGAAGTAGATGAAGATGAAGAACTTGTCATTGTCATATTCTCTTCAAATTCCCAAAAAGGACACTTACTGAAGGGGTCGGCATTTTTAGCGTGAATTGTATATCCCGTAAAAATATCTTCTATAATTCGAATAAGTGTTTACGTCAAAATATATGTAGATTGAAACGGAAATTTTTTCGAGAGAGATCAATTTCTGAAGTGTTCTTTGTTTCACAAAAGATTTTCTTTCAGATTAAATATTTGCGAACGAGGGCTGTCATGGCATAGGGCATATTGCCCTATGCCCTAATACCTTGGTAGGTATTATAAACCCAAAATATTTCGCCCATGTGTTTTTGCTGCATCTGTACCGCAATAAGGCAATTTTGAAACCAACCTTTGAAAAAAGTCACTGCTCCTACCTGCATGTATTTTAACGGGCGTACTGAGTGATATGCGCCCACTAAAGTTGGTAACGATGGAGGGAAATAATTGCAATGTCTTAACGTCGAATTAAAAGTGTTGGGTGAACATTTGTGATAACTTAAATTATTTATTTCCATTTATGTTTTCTTAAATTCATATAAGTGTAAAAATTAACAAATTTGTAAAATATTTACTTTCCTAATAATTTCCCAGATCACTTGTCCGATGCAGTGTTAATTTTACGTATGGTGGAAGAATACACAACGTATATACAAGTAGATCTTAAGCAGGGCTTTCTAAAGTGCTTACTATACAGTGAACAGCATACATCAGTCTAGGGACACCCGCATTTCGTGAAAATATATCCTCGCGTGCTATATTTCAATACCCTACGGGCGCACCAGCAGTTTCCTTTTGCTTATTGGTGGCTTGTCTATGTGAGAAGACATGTTCTTACTTGACTGGCCAATCAGAATTAAGTTACTCCGAAAGGTACGTCTGTGATTCGCGGGCAGGCACCTAAAACGCGAAATACCTACATCATCCAATCACGGATGTGCATCTGAGCTAAAGTGTCATGAAATTCAGGCGAAAAACGGGGTGTCCCTAGGTATCACCTTAATGGTGAGCCAGGAATGTGAGACTGTTTCTTTTAACGGCTGCCCGTGGAAGAATGAGGGAAAGCAGCGGCGATGTAATGTGGCCTGAGGTCGACGGCGGAGACTAGCGGTGAGGTCGGTCGCCGAGGGAAAGCCGGGACGACGCAAGTCGCATTCAGGGCCGGCAGTGGCGACAGTTCGTCGACCGGAACGGACGCACGCGAGTTTCCCTCGCGCACGGAGACCGCCAGCACGCCATCGTCACGTCGCGGGCGTCGCCATTCGGGTCGATTGTTCCCCGCCTTCTGCTCTCTCTCTCTCTCTCTCTCTCTCTATACGGCTCATTTCACGATGAAAACCTGTATAGTATAGTATAGTCCACCCATGGTTACTATCGGCTGTTCACGGTAAAGTGAGCACTTTTAACGCCCTAGTTACTTTTTTCTTTCAGCCAATTTTTTTTTATCCTTTTACCACTTTTTAAAATAAATATTTCCATGTAAGTAATAAACACATTGGTGTATATTCCACCGCACTTGGGAGTTAACGCCTAATGCTAAAATAAAATTTATTTATTTACTATTATTCCAAATGAGAGGGCTTTTAAATGTGCTCATTTTACCGTGAATAGCCTATGCAAACTTTTCTGAAACCCTGCTAAAGTTCTACTTCCAAGGAAATTCCTCCGCCTCGTGCAAACGAAGATTAACTAGGTCAAGGTTTATTCTACTAAGTTTAGGAACAAATCGGGGTTTCTTATGGGAGAGTTTGGCATAGGGAAAATTTACCCCGTTAGGTGCACAGTGTTCCAAAAGGTAACTTTTAATTAGTGTTTTAAGCTACGTGAATAATAAAAGACAACGATTTTACTTAGTTACGAAATTATTTTATATTTTATTTATGATTATTACAATTATCCTGTTTTTTAACGTTAGAAAATTGATAAAATGTGGTACATTGTCGACACTAGCGCTTACCCAGTGGCGAAAATTTTCCCTTCGCCAAACTTTTAACATTGATCTTCCCAACCCGTAGTAGAGTAACTCAGTTAAGTCTAGAAAATTACACCTTAGGGACAACACACAGCATTCTTGGGCTCTCACTTCAATACTATTTTCCATAAGAGCTATGTATCACTAGGCATTACCAACACACCTGCTTTATCTCTGTTTTTGTTCATAGTAATTATATATGAAATATCATAATTTATATATATAAATAATAACTAAAAGTTCAATGTTATAAAAATTACATACTTTTATTTTATTATAAGTATAAAACGCTTGCTATATATGACATATTTAGGAAACAACCTAACACGCCATAAGTGGGCTGATTTTCAAAGGTTTGATTTTAAAAAGTGAGAAGAAACCACGAATAGGCCATATGCACTCAATGCACATGTATGTATGAAAACGAAGTATATTCTTTAGGACACGGTTTATGGTCATCGTGTATCTTTCGTGTAGGAAGTATCCTCGTCGTGTATTTCATCAGGACCAATGACTTTCCTGTGTTATAAAGTAACTGTAGCTTTCGCCAACTTGTCATTGGTAACCTCAACTTTTTTTTTCGTCCTCTATTTATGTTGGCTCAAGTAGAAACCGGTCATTTCTTGGGCATATCAGTTGCGAAAGTATTCGCCTTATGTTTTCACGACTATTTTGTTTACTTTTTACGGTGTCGGTTGTTTCGACCTTTCTATTACGCAGCATCTTCCAGGTATTTTTATGAGCTCTGTATAGGTTATTTTCTATCCCCTTGAGAAAAGCCTTGCAATAAAATTTGTTAATAGTTTGAATCCTGGGATTTGAGTTCTTACCAAAAGTATTTGTGCCAGTTCTCTTGAGTTGTAGTACCTTTATATTCCAGAAACATTTTTTTCCCCCTGATGATTCCCTTTACCTGGATGGCGAACCATACAGGGTTTTAAAACTTTAGGTTTCCATTTTTTCTGTTCCTTTATTAGTTGATTTTTCTATTGTTCAACGATACACCTGCTGATTTACGTATATTTCCCTCAATTTGCAATACATTTTCTCCTGCCAAGTGCTTTTAATATATTATTTTCTATTAGTGTATCCTCACGCCCTCTGTATAAAAATCTGGTTGTATAATGCTTCAATTGTTCAATTTAAATTTTTTCTCCATTATGCTCTAATTTATTTTCAACTTTGCAGTTTATTATTATTTTACGTAGCAGAAGCTTTTGGTCTAAGCTAGGGTCCTTACAACTGTTATTCAAGGGTGTGAAAATTTAATGTTTGATGTTATGTATTCAATAATAGGAATTTTGCTCATGTGCTTTCTAAGTTGTGAACTTGTATTTCATATCATGTTGGAAGAGAATAATATTAGTACGTAAACTGACGAGCGCACAATTCCACAAATATATTACCAATATATTTGTATTTAGGATCATGGAAGCATTGCTTTGCACCCGGTATCACATTGTAATAGGCTATTCACGGTTAAGTGAGGACTTTTTGAGTCCCTTCCAGCGTGCATAATAACCGAACATTTGTGTTACAAGAAAACCGAAAATATTTTTGTTATCTGGATATAAATTTTTTAAACAGTTATAAAAATGCGTTCTCCCTCTTTTTACTAACTTTTGGATTCGCCGCTGCCTTCTGTTATACCCGTGGGTGTAACACAAGGTAGGGCCTGCTTTATAGGCCACAACGTGTTTTGGAGAGTGGAGAGATTTGGGAGGCTTGACACCGAGGTCTTGAGAGCCGACGAGGATGAGGTGAGGCGAGTATGGCAAACGCCGGAACGCGAGAGCAGGGAGACGGGAGATCCCCGAGAAAACCCATCGGCCAGCGGCATCGTCCGGCACGATTCCCACGTGTGATAATCCGGGGGCGACCCCGCTGGGAATCGAACCCAGTTTGCCTTGGTGGAAGGTGAATAGCCTGACTAAAGAGTAGCAATGACTGAGCGGTTAGCCTGCTCGCCTCCCACCAAGGCGAACCGGGTTCAATTCCCGGCCGGATCACTCCCGGATTTTCGCATGTGGGAATCGTGCCGGACGATGCCGCTGGTCAGCGTGTTTTATCGGGGATTTCTCGTTTCCCCCCGCCCTTTCATTCTGGCACTGCTCCATACTCACCTGAATCACCCTCATCGTTTCTAAAAAGACCTCGCTGTTAAGAGCCGCCCAGATCTCGTTATTCACTCAGTAATCTGACTACTCCATCACCGCGGCCCCTACGACGTGTTGAGGTTTGGACGACGTCTGCCAAGTAATATGTAGACATTAACTCGCGATTGCCATCTTGCCACGTCGCCGACGCAATTGAGGCGGTTTTTCTTGACTCGTGTTTGCCGAGTGCGCGATACACGTGGCATATGCACTAGCGTACACTTGGCTATTCTGTGATAAATGAGTACTGTATTGTACTTTTTTAATACCTGTACTCGAATACTCCAATGTAAAACTGATGGTTAAATACACCTGTTTAAACAATTTTGTTCTCGGAAAAATCCTCATTAGGAACGTAATGAGGAAACTAATAACATAAAACCTACGTAAATAATCCCTACATTTTCAGATACAAGAAAATTTATATTCCCAATTGTTACAATGATTTTATTTTATGAGGTACTGTAGGCCTATTTGTATTACTGTGATGTTTATTTAGACCTCGTTCGCTGTGTTCGATATCAATGTTTTTTTATTTGTAATTATTTCCGAGTCAAGTAATGGTCTGGACACAAATGGTTTCTTCCACTTCCACTTATTTTACTTAATTAAACGTTGACTTGGTGCCGTGCACTTACAGGTCATGCCATAAAGCTCCCTTCTTGTGTAAATTATCCTCTGTATTAGACCTTGTGACTAAAAGATTAAAAATTAATTTTTCTAAGCAGACAACATTGATAAATATAGAGCAGGTTACACAGAAATATATTTTATTTTTTTTTAATTGACATGTACACCGTTTGGCAGCCGGGTAAGTGGTAGTGTTAGGCGGCAGAACCCGGTGATTACGGTCGACTCCGGACTGAGTGGTGTCGTTGAATTATCCTTGGCGCGGCCTGCTCGTCACATTGACTTGGCGGCTGAGCTATCAAGGCCACCGGGAAAAGGAAATCACTCTACCCTCTCTATCTACCCGCACCGTGGATAGCTATTAGAACACAGCAGTCGTCCACTAAGTGTTCGACGAGGCAACGCGATTACGAAGGAACACAAGATATAAAACTGCTGTCCTGAAGCAGATAATTATAGGCTGTTGTGCTATTGAAATCAACCCTTGGAAAATGTCACTGCCCCTACCTGCATATACTCCAACGGTTACAATGTTTGACGCGAGCTCAGTAAAGTTGGTAACAACGGGGAGGGAAAGTAGTTCCTGTCTTAACATTTGTGAATACAGAAATTATTTAGTTTACTTTCTGTTATTTTAACGCTTATTAAATGTAAGAGTTAGCAAATTTGTAAAATATTAACTTTTCTAAAAACTTTTACAGCTTTACATGACCGGCGCACGAATAAAGTGATCAAGCACATGCCAATGTTAATTTTACACATGGTAGAAGAATTCACAGTGTGTAAGCAGGACTTTTAGAAGTGCTTAGGTTGCATTGAACAGCCTGTAACGGCAGTGATGTAAGCTGCCATAGCTTGTTAAAATCAAGAAAAGCACTTGCGAGAGCTTTGTTAGCGTATATCTTCTGTATTCTGCGTATAGTCCTATAGCTAGAGACCAGAAAAATTCGCGAGTTCAATGACCTGCAGGCTAGACTCTACAGTCTTATGTACAAATATGGCGATATTAAATGCACATTAGTTGTCTGCTGTCACATTGGACCAGCGTTCTCCAGGAGGTATCAAACACCGTGTGCACCAATAGCTAAAGTTATATCAACACACTTGTTTCCAATTATAGCATGTCTCAAAATGAATTAGCGAATTTTTCAGGTATTTGCCTATAGCCACATAATTAACATCGTCATGCAATGGTGTAGTGATTACGTGAAACTTTTACAAAAATATTATTTTTACGCAATTTTTCACTTTTATTTCTAAGCTTCATCCATTCCAATGTGGTAGCTTGTATCACTCCGCCTATCCGCGCAAACTGGAAGGGTTTTTTGCTAGGGACAGGAGTTTTTCGCGAAAATACTAATGGTCATGCTAGACATCAATATCCTACGTCCACAGCCACAACTTCCTGTGGTTATTGGCCAGGTGTCTACGTGAGAAGACATGTTCTTATTTGACTGGGCCAATCGTAATAAAGTACTCCGATACTGAGCGTCCGTGATTCGCGGACAGACACTTGAGGCACGTTACATTTAAAATCATCCAACCACGAAAGTGCATATGAACCAAAGTGTTTTGGAGTACAACTGGTCCTGAAATCTTTTCGCGAAAAACACCTGTCTCTAGTTATTGGTTGAGTTGCCAGCCACCAAAACATGCGTCATGAACGATCAGCTGTCAGAATAGCACACTCCTTTCTTACCCACCGTAAAAGCACTATTTTAGTTACGTATTTATAGTTAGGAAATTCTTAGCATTTGGCATTAAATAAACAAATCATCGCTCTTTTCTGCCTGCTTTGTTAAGACGTTCCTAATTTTTTTTTCTTTTTGACACATGGAAACACTTCAGTATAACCGGCGCGTCCATCTTACACAACGCTGGTTATTTGAGGAGTTTCTATGCCGAAACGATACAACAGATAAATATATTTCCAAGCTTTAAGCATATTGTTACAAGATGCCAGGGGCGTATCACACCGCTATTATTTACAACATTAAACCATCTATCCCCATTATTACTTTTCGTACTCTCAGTGAGCGCAGTATTTAATGCCTATCTCAATTATAATTAAAGTCCTTATCACTGTCTCCATGTTGATTACTGTCGCTTGATTTGCACTCGTTATACACACACCCAATCTGTCTATTGCCATGATTCCAAATGTCTCTCACTCACGCATCCAGTCCAATAGTTCCGCCCGTCAGTTTCACTCTTCACTGTACCGGAGCTCGCAGTCCGCTGGGCACTCTCGCCGCTACTCGTCGCTTCGTTGTCTTCCCACTCCCGACACCCAAGGTCGTACAATCCTCCATACACTAGACTGCCTGCTTGGAGGACCGTCGCAGCTTAAGCAGTCTTGCTGGCCCGATCGAGAAGGTTCCCCACGCCCCGAGTCCCACTGAGGGAGGCAAGGGCGATGACCAGATTATTCTTTCACGATAATCCCAGAAATTCAATCCGCTCAAGGATAGGAGTGCACGAGTCCCGATAGAATTATCTCTGCGATAGCGGCACGCCTTTGTAAATCTCCGCACACTTCTTGGTTACCGCTTGCCCCTGACACACTGATTAGTTCGCTGGAGTGGGACGTGGTAAGGGAAGCGATACAGACTGGCAAGCATGCAACAACATTTTATCTCGTGTATACTTGCATAGTATTTAAATATTATGCAGCATTAAAAGACACNGTCACTCACGCATCCAGTCCAATAGTTCCGCCCGTCAGTTTCACTCTTCACTGTACCGGAGCTCGCAGTCCGCTGGTCACTCTCGCCGCCACTCGTCGCTTCGTTGTCTTCCCACTCCCGACACCCAAGGTCGTACAATCCTCCATACACTAGACTGCCTGCTTGGAGGACCGTCGCAGCTTAAGCAGTCTTGCTGGCCCGATCGAGAAGGTTCCCCACGCCCCGAGTCCCACTGAGGGAGGCAAGAGCGATGACCGGATTATTCTTTCACGATAATACCAGAAATTCAATCCGCTCAAGGATAGGAGTGCACGAGTCCCGATAGAATTATCTCTGCGATAGCGGCACGCCTTTGTAAATCTCCGCACACTTCTTGGTTACCGCTTGCCCCTGACACACTGATTAGTTCGCTGGAGTGGGACGTGGTAAGGGAAGCGATACAAAGNTGATTAGTTCGCTGGAGTGGGACGTGGTAAGGGAAGCGATACAGACTGGCAAGCATGCAACAACATTTTATCTCGTGTATACTTGCATAGTATTTAAATATTATGCAGCATTAAAAGACACCAACTAATAAGAAAGGAAGAGACCTAAGTTTTAGAGGTGATGTAATGACGGTAACGATTTCTGGAACACGATCATAACCTCTTAAAAATAACTGGACGGTATTGCCAATTAAGTTGAATACTTTAAGTTCCCTTTGAAAAATTGCCAACATCTCAGGTCGAAATTCTGTTTTAGTTAATTTTTCCTTGAAATTAGATATTGAAAATATACATAAGGCCGTTAACAGCGGTAACCTTCGGCTGCACGATCGTCACAAAAACAAATGTCTTCAAATTGTTGAAAACGTATATTTGAATTTCCTTTAAAATTCTATTGAATTTAAAGCCGAACCGCCAGTTTATTGTTAGTATTACGCGCAGTGTAACGCTATGAGTAGGGACACCCGATTTTCGCGACAAGATTTTACACTTTAACTCAGATCCAGTTTCGTGATTGAATGATCTAGATTTTACGCGTCTTAGGTGACTGCCAGCGAATCACAGACGTACATGGAGTAATCTGATAGGCCGGTCAAGTAATACAATTTCTTCTCGATGAGATACGACGCCAATAAGCAAAAGAATACTGCTGGTACGCCCGTAAAGTATTGAAATCAGCGTGTGCAGAAATATTTTCACGAAATTCGGGCGTCCCTAGCTATGAGTATCTGAATAATGTGTAAATTAACAAGGATCTGCAGCCACTTGAAACCTGTCACAGATACAAAAAAAAAAATTTCATGGAAAATATGGAGTACTGCCCTTAATTTGCAAACATTCTGAAACAAGTAAGCACAATTGATTTTCAAAATAAATATGTAAAAATGTATTAATTCGTGTTGTAATATCTTCCTGAAACGCGCAGTTTTCGAAAACTTTGCGAATAAAATTATTATTATTAAATACGAAGTAGAATGTCTGCAAGTGGGAAACACGCATCCCACTCCATTGCGTGTTTTTTGTTATTGTGTGTTACACAAATGCGTGTCTTGAGCAACTCTAATCTTTCGCAACGCAATGACTTTCCTGCGGCATAACTGCAAAAAAGTCAAAGTTGAATCTAGATCGTGTCGGAAATGATGCGATAAAAGAGAGCTTGATAATAATTAGACGTGGTACAAACGATGTCCCAAAGATACCACTGATCTGGTTTTGCCATGACAAAATAATACGTTAAGAACGATGGCGTAGAAAGGCACGCGTATGGGTTCCAACTGAACTAAGACAGACGACACTCCAGTGGAGTACTCCGTATAAAATTTATGTATTTTGTCAAATGTGTGAAACTAATAGCAAATTGAACAAACAATTACTGTAGACTTCAAGTTTACTATAAACGTGACAATACATAAGAACTTTGTGTCATAAAAACGTGTGTTGGAAGCATACAATATTTCACTTGTTGTGTAACGATAACATTTTTTGAGGTTTGTTATCGAATAGTTGTTTGTAAAACATCTATCATTCTTCGTGCTTTCCCCGTTGCTAAGCGAGACTCTCGGCCGTCCAGCCTGGGGTTCAGTCGGAGGAACTGCTGCGCATTCGCAGACAGTTTTAGCAGACAACTTGCGCAGAATAAGCAGAACAGCCTTTCTCCGCGCAATTCAGACGCGCAGGACGCTAGAGGAAGATATCGCCTTTCATCGCGTAGACATGTGGCGGCACCTTTGTAGCTACGTTTTTTTCCTGTGATGAGGATTTGCGTTTCCTGATATCTTGAATTAGTAAATTGAACAACCCGACGATACACTGTAACAGTGCATGCCGCCGTGCTGCTGTGGCCCTCAAATGAAACATGTCAAAATCATTAAACCGTCAGATTTTTCAGCATTATAGTTTCACGTCATTTCCCAGTTTCACATTTTTGAACGTGGCTCTCTGCTATTGGACGTTCCCAGGCCATAACATAGCGCCACGTCATTGGACGCCCAGAGCGCAGTTGGAGAAGTGTATACGAGAGGCAATGTCATCACGGCATCTGAAAGCAGACATAGAAACTGGGCTTTGATAAGCAGTGACAACTATTGCCAACTCCGCAATAACTCTAAGTCAGTACGCCTTTAGCCAGATTGTTTTCTTCAACATGGCAGCAATCACTGAAGCACGAAAACTTGTGTAGTTGAAGTTTAGTCGTAGCCTACGTGAGGGATTATGATTGGAGAGAGAATCGTGGTTCGGGACTTGCGACCTCCAACTTCTGATCTGAACCTTGACCACCAAAGATAAATTTTACAACGCAAAGAAGCACGGTTGTTACCGAAGTAATCACTGTGCGCTTTTACAAGATTGTTAACTGTCGTTTTGTTTTGAACCTTGCCGGGGGATAGCGCTGTCCACTCCTGGCATTTATATCGTATCCTTGACCGTTAATGGAGTGACGTCACACTGACGCGTCTTCATGTGCGAAGCTCGCGCCAGTCCTTGGGAGCAGTGAAATTCGCCTGGAATCATCAGCGGTCACCTTTACACCTGTTAAATTCTGTCACTGTAGAAGATATAACAGCCCCGAGTATTTACAGAATTCATTTAGTGAAAACGTAGACTTGAAACACTTATTCCTTAGAAAGACTGCACACCAGTTCAGCACCACGTCTATGGAAGCTAGTAAAACTAAGGTACACCAATCGTAGCTAATTGTTTCTGCCAACTTTTTAATCAAATATTTTGTCGGGTGAAGCTTTATTTTAGCACGACATCTTGCGCCTCAGTTGTATAAACTACAAATACTAATATAAATGTTTNGTACACCAATCGTAGCTAATTGTTTCTGCCAACTTTTTAATCAAATATTTTGTCGGGTGAAGCTTTATTTTAGCACGGCATCTTGCGCCTCAGTTGTATAAACTACAAATACTAATATAAATTTTCGCAGCCAACGCCAATTTTTTGAGAATTTTATTTTGTCCCTTTAGGAACATAGTTTAAGCTTCTTGCTTCTTGCTAACGTTGCACAGTTTATGAGTGACGTCACAACTTNGGGATAGCGCTGTCCACTCCTGGCATTTATATCGTATCCTTGACCGTTAATGGAGTGACGTCACACTGACGCGTCTTCATGTGCGAAGCTCGCGCCAGTCCTTGGGAGCAGTGAAATTCGCCTGGAATCATCAGCGGTCACCTTTACACCTGTTAAATTCTGTCACTGTAGAAGATATAACAGCCCCGAGTATTTACAGAATTCATTTAGTGAAAACGTAGACTTGAAACACTTATTCCTTAGAAAGACTGCACACCAGTTCATCACCACGTCTATGGAAGCTAGTAAAACTAAGGTACACCAATCGTAGCTAATTGTTTCTGCCAACTTTTTAATCAAATATTTTGTCGGGTGAAGCTTTATTTTAGCACGGCATCTTGCGCCTCAGTTGTATAAACTACAAATACTAATATAAATTTTCGCAGCCAACGCCAATTTTTTGAGAATTTTATTTTGTCCCTTTAGGAAAATAGTTTAAGCTTCTTGCTTCTTGCTAACGTTGCACAGTTTATGAGTGACGTCACAACTTGCCAGTTTTCACATCGTTAGCACGTTTAGTAACGTTCACCGCGGCGTGCAGCTGAAATGTAGCACACGCCATTATATTCCGTATATAAGTAGTCTTTCTGTTGGTAATNACAACTGGCCAGTTTTCACATCGTTAGCACGTTTAGTAACGTTCACCGCGGCGTGCAGCTGAAATGTAGCACACGCCGTTATATTCCGTATATAAGTAGTCTTTCTGTTGGGAACGCGTCTTTATTGGTGTTTCATTGCAACGTTACGATTTTTATGGCCTATTGATAGAGACCTGAAGAATTCGCGAATTCATTTCGAGACTAGCTAGAATTCAAAACAGTTGCGTATATATAACTTTAGTCATTGGTCCACACGGTGTTTGACGCCTCCAGGAAAATGCTGGCCCAATCGTTGCCTTCACTGAGTCAGCAGACAACCAATGTGCTGTTGATATCGGCATATTTTTACTTAAGACTATAGAGTCTAGGCTGCAGGTCATTAAACTCGCGAATTTTTCAGGTCTCTCCTATTGATAAAAATAAACACATAAAATATTCTAAACGGGAATTTTTCAATTTAAGGATTGTCTTGAGAACATCAGTTTTAGGTGTTTTTCTTTAATGAGATAGGCATACATAGAGTCAGTATGAGAAACTGAAACTGCATGTACGTTGAAAATGTGTTAAATGTTCTTCNAAATTTGTTTGACTGAAATTGTGCCCATCGCCTGGCCACGCAATAGTTGAGAACACAGAAGTCGAACAGCTGCTTGTGCCGTGAACACCAGAAGCACACGTTCACTGGCCAGCAACTGGCAAGTTACTCGCCAACCGGCAGCCTAGCCAATAAGGAACTCTCGCAGCACGCTATTTCACTTCTGTATACTCACGCACTCTGTGAGTTAGCGAGTGAGTGAAGAGATTTGGGCGGCTCTTAACAAAGAGATCTTGAGAGCCTCTGAGGATGAAGNCGAGCTGAGGTCGGACAATGGAACAATGCGCGGGCGACCTCGGCCTGTTACCGTTTAAGGCGCGAGTTGAGCTCTTTTACAGCAACCAGCTGCTTGACGTGTAGCGAACAGCTGCTGTCTACGCGACAGGGGCGTATTTAAGGGGAAGGGCCGATGGGGCCCTCGCCACCCTTCGAAAACTCGGGAAAGAAAACGATTTGGACAATGACAAATAACAACAATAAAAGTGGACGGTTCCCACTCTTAAGACGGATTGTAAAATGTGAGTAGCGAAGAATGTAGCAAAGCACACATAAAAATATTTACATCTCTAAAGGCCTAAAGTGAACGGCATTTAAAGAAAATGGCCCAGTCACAGAACTGACACACGCAGGAAGCGTTAAGAAATAATTAGAAACATGGGAATAATATTACGTCTTTTAAACTAAAACTCTGTCAGCTGCATGGAAAAAAAAAAAAAAGGCAAAATAATTACTTAAATTTACGGCTTCAGGTTTTGCAAACAAAACATTATATGTTGCGTGCTGTACTTAAGTAGACGCAACACTTGTTTCGTCTTACACAGCCAATAAGATGTAGGCTATATGTTCGGCTACAGTTGTATGAACCGATTATGACCTAGACCAGTTTAGACGGTTTGCGAATCGTTTACCCACAGGTGAGATCATTGGTCACAGAGTTTCGCAGTGTGCAGTACATATAAAAAATGTCCTACACGTGCGTAATGTATAGAGACCGGAAAAATTCGCGAGTTCGATGACCTGCAGGCTAGACTCTGCAGTCTTATGTACACAGATGCCGATATTAAATGCACATTGGTTGTCTGCTGTCACAGTGGAAGGCGGCGATTGGACCAGCGTTCTCCAGGAGGTGTCAAACATCGTGTGCACCAATAGCTAAAGTTATATCAACGCACGGGTTTTCAATTATAGCATGTCGCAAAATGAATCAGCGAATTTTTCAGGTCTCTAGTAATGTGCACAATTGTGTACAATGGGTCTGAATGGGTCAAAACAACATACGACTATTATTAAAATATTGTCAGCAAATTAGTTTTCATAACTTCCTACTCAGCCGTGAGGCGATGCAAAGTTGTGTGTTTGAGATCGTCCTGACTTTAGCAATTAATTCAGCTGGACTAACGCAAAAAAAGTAATTTGTTTCAATATTATCATGCAATTATTTTTAAAATGAGCTTAGGAAGGTTTTTTTTAATATAATTTTCAATGCGACATTACTCCGATTAAGCACGTTTAAAGAATTTTACTTGTAACTTCGTGCCATCGACTGCGAAGCTTCCATCATCTCGGCCCTTCCCAAACAGAAATCCTATATACGGCCTTGCTACAAGGCGTTCCGCTGAACGATGTAATGAATGTGAGGTATTGTTCCAATAAGGTGGTTTGCACCGTGATCACCGCTGGCGCTGGAAAGGGAAATATTATTTTTTTATTACATCAGACAATGTCTGTCTTGCAGGCGCTTCTAGCAATTTAATTTCCCGCAGAGATGAAAGTTANATTTTTTTATTACATCAGACAATGTCTGTCTTGCAGGCGCTTCTAGCAATTTAATTTCCCGCAGAGATGAAAGTTACTGTCTGAAGTACAGGGTTGGACGGGATAAGTAGTAGCATTTCAACAAGGCAGGAAAACGCGAGTGATGGTAGAATGTATTTAATACTAGTATCAGCACGTAGGATGAATGCCATTTATATCTCACAAGGTTTTTTAATATTGTGCCAGGCAGGTGTTGCGAAAAGTCAGGCATGAAGTGCCAGTGTGCATGCGCGTAATGCGGAAGTGCGTGTGAATGCGTGAGAGATGGCTGTTATAGTCTATTCACGGTTTATTTACACTTATGAGTCAAACCTTTAAAAAATCGCCTTATGTATTACGCGTTTGGTTGTTTCTTAAATGTGGCGTGTATCACAAGTGTTTTATAGTTCTCTTAACAACAAAAGTATCGCATTTTTTTGTTAAATTGACAGTTTACTTATATTTTATCTGCAAATTATAATATCTCTTTTGTAATGAATAGAAGTAAAAACAGAGATAAAACACGTGCGTTGGTAATGCCTAGTAAGAAATAGTTCTTATTCAAGATGTTATCAACCTGAGTGCGCACGAATGCGGTGCGCTGTCCCTTTGGTGTAATTTTCTATAATTCGTTAAGCTTCGTTTCAATGAGGCGGAGGAATATCCTGAAAGTAGAACTTGAGCAGGGCTTCAGGAAAGTTGGAAGTTACCGCGAACAGACTACGGGCGATGCGGGACAACACCGAGCATTTGTAGTCGAAGCTTATCAAAAACTTGACTAGTCTTGCCACCACAGCACAGAGGCTATTTCGGCGCCATCTCGGCCTGCAGAGTCATTGCAAGCCGCCTGATCACCGCACGATCGTCAAATGGGTGAAACAGTTCCGCAAGACTAGGTCCCGCGTCAACATAAAAATGTCTGGTCATCCGCGTAGACGTGATGTGCTGCAAGGTTCCATCCGTCGCTTGGAGGAATGGCTTGCCAGTGATAACATACAGCTATCCGGCATGATATTCAAGAAATAACTTGTGATATGTAAANCTTGGAGGAATGGCTTGCCAGTGATAACATACAGCTATCCGGCATGATATTCAAGAAATAACTTGTGATATGTAAAAGCGTATTCTACGCTATGTAGGCTACTGATTCTAGTTAGAGACCCGGGAATTTCGCGGATTCATTTGACAACAAGCTAGACTCCATATTCTTTTGTGTACTCGAGCCTTAGTTGTTCATTGGCTATTGTCAGAAACCTGAAAAATTAGCTGTTTCATTTCGGGACAAGCTAGAATTCAAAACCTCGTACGTTTTTATTGCTTATTCTATTGGCCCACCCGTTAGTTTACACCTCCTGGACAACTCTGAGCCAATAAAAAACACACAATAAAACGCAGGCCTAATCGCCGTCTTCCTCTAATACAACAAGCAACCAATGAACACTGATATTTGCATTATTTTACACACGACAATGTAGTATAGCCTACGAGTCATTGAACTCGCGAATTTTTCAGGTCTCTAGCTATAGTTCCACTTATGCCCCAGATCAGGTAGCACGGGATTTAGCCTTGTTTTCCTGGAGGTAAGTTGTTGGCTCTAATTAGTCCTGTGGTTTCCAAACTGCAATCCAGTTGAAGAAGGGAGTCAAATGTGAACGTGTTTCAAGTCCAGCTTGTACTCTTATGAATTCGTGGAATTTCCGTGTCTCTAATAATAGTTTTAAATACATTCCACTATAACTCGCGTTTTCCAGCTTTGTTAAAATCCTACTATTTATTCTGCCCAATCCTGTACATAACTGCTAAATAAGACGTGTGACCTCTTTGAACCACCTGTACTCAAACTGATTCATAATTAGGGACGCAAAAATTTCGCGTTTTAACCGACCTGTTCGCTAGACTCCACTGTATTAAATATTTTCCAGCCTCAGCTATTTGCTCATTGGCTACGGCCCCAGTGTGTGGCCAGTTCTATCTTAGACCAGATGGCACGGGATTTGATGCTTGTTTTCATACAGGTATGTTATGAGCTCAGAGTTCACCTGGGCGTGGCTAATAAATAGAGGCCTGAAAAATTCGCGGATTCATTTCGGGACAAGCTAGAATTCAAAACACGTGTGTTAATAATATGTCAAGCATTGGTCCACGCGGTGTTTGAAACCTCCTGGGTAAGGCTGGCACAATCTTCGCCTTCCACTGTGACGGCAGACAACCAATGTGCAGTTGCTATCAGCATATCTGTACATAAGGCTATAGAGTCTAGCCTGCAGGTCATTGAACTAGCGAATTTTTCAGGTCTCTACTTATAAACCGTGATCAAGTTGCAGATACAACAGAAATGTACATGCGTTTGAAGTCTGGCTTGTCCTAAAATTAATTCGCGTGATTTTCCAGTCTCTAGTCATAACGGGATCTGGGCACGATCTAACATAGATTCTGTACCCACGCATAGCATGCACGGCCTTCGAGAACTCCAGCAACGAATAAAGGGATTTTTACAAATGTGCGGCAGTTTGTCGGCGACACGACGCACCTGTGACCATCGCGCGCTACCTGTCGTCTGACGACTTTACAATAGCGCAACTTTGTCGGTGCGTTAATATGATTTTACTGCCCTCTTTCTTCTGAAGCGGCAACGAATATGAACAAATGAAATCCGATATTATCAACACCTAATTGCAAGGTTTGTTAAATATTTGAACAGCGTTGTTAGTCCAGAGCTTTTGTTATTATCAAATATCTATCAAAACGAAATAAATTGGAGAACGCCTCTTCAACTTGCTTGACACAACTTAGCATATGGAAGGAAATAATTAACATCGGCTATATATAAATTCCTAAATGTTTCCGTATTATAGTAGGGCCTAAAGCTGGCTACTTGTATTTAAATACTAATTACAGCAGTCTGATTTACGACACCTTCATGTACTGGCACTGTCTCCCAACAAATTATATCTCGTGGGTCCATTTCAGTCAAACTCGTAAACGACGGGTTACCAGCATTATGACGCTTATGGAAAAAAAACAGAACTCCAAAAGTTCACTTTCTGCTTTAGCAGTTATACCTTGCAAACCGAGTCTGTGCATATAAATCAAAAGAACATAACTCTCTTCTACACTGACGACCTTGCGACACCATGAATCATCATCCCTATCAACATCATAGTTCACACTAAAAATATTACGATGCACTTTACGCGGATAATAAGACCTTCTGGTACGGTATTGTTTTCGTGGCATGTTGGACGTTATCCCTGAGAAAGCTCTCTCTGGTCGCTACAACTTCTATAAAGGTTTTGTGCAGGGCGATAGGTTGTTGTCTGTGTATGTCTGTTATCCACGTATACGAGTTTGGCTGATATGGATCCACGTGATTTATTTTGTAGGAAGACAGTTCCAGTACACGAAGGTGTTGTAAATCAGACTGCTGTAATTAGTATTCATACATCGCATGTTCTGTGTTCCCGTAAGAAGACGAAGTTAGAGCTTGGAGAAGAAATATCTATTTATAGGAAGTTAATTGGTACAATTGGAAGTTTGCATGTTTTTGGTCATGTAAAGCTTGTTTATAATGCATGAATGAAAATAAAGTTTGCTTGAACTAAATCGGTTCAGTGGTTCTCATTTTGCTGTATCATAACCTCAACACCAGCGACAGCGTAACACACTAGTCTTACTGTGTGCTGTCGCTTTTAGAGTTACCCAGGTTTAAATTATTATCAGTATATCCTTTAGATAACGCTTATCTTATCTCTTGTCTACTTCCGCTACATTTACATTGCTTCTCCTGCATGTTATCTAAGGAATTCTCTTATCATTTACATGCTCCGTTCAAGAGTGGTGTAACTCTCGTTCACTTTTGTATTTAAATAAGCAGGTCGTAGATTCATAGCTTAATTAACGACAATGCGATTGTATTCATATGCTCACACAGCGTGCACGTATGTGTTTGTTTGCGAATATGTAGCATGCGACCGTCGAAGATGCTTTAGAACAAGTTCTATCTCACGATGTCGCAACTAAGTCGTCTGCTTGCTCGTCTCTGATTGGCTAGTTGCTTTTGATACACTGTCGCTCTCGCGATGTCGCACAATTGTAAAAATAGAAGTTAAACGAGTCCCCAAATAACAACACGAATTTTGCAGGTCTCTACGTATAGGTATAGCTAGAGATGGCGTAAAATCGCAAACATTTTTTGAGTCAACATATCTTCGACAACATTCTAATTAGTTTATTCTTTCATAATTGGATGGACAAGGTTTTGACCCGGCTAATTTGTTTGCAGACCAATCACGAACGTTCTGCCTTATAGTATCAGAATCCTCATTGGTCCAGTGAAAAGAGGTAGTATCTTCATACATGCATGACTGCCAATAAGGAAAGAAAACTGTCGGGCCTGTGTACAGTATGTTGAATCCCACCAAACAGTCAACTTTTACCGCGATAAACCACCATCTCTAGGTATGGCTTTTTGGTCTCTTGTTACACAATATCTTCGGCGGCAGTCTGGGAACAGATCCTGTATTGCCTGAGTGTTTAGGCAACTTGTCGTACTTGTTTGTGCTCCATTGTGCCTCAGCCAGGCGCTCTCTTTGTTTCATGTCGACGATAAGTGTCTGAAGCTTCAAAACATTTCAGCGCCGTTTTTGTTGTCGAATTTATTCACAGATTCACCTAAATTATCCATTGTATTAATTTACTTGGTAATTTTATAACTTCTCAAATGCACTTTGGAGGTTATTACCCTTAACTCTTCCAAGTAAAACGCTTACCTACCTGAAGGTGTTTTACAGAAGTGTGGAAGCACTAAGGGCGACCCAGAAGTTATATCATGCGTCATCGTAGCCTCTACATACAAGATACTAAAATGGCGCGCAGTCATTATCTCTCTTTTTACATAACAATAATAACGGGTGGAAAAAGATAAAATGGAGGCTTCGTACTTCATCAGCGACTTTGTAGCAAATTTTTTTTTCCAGGTTGAAGTTATTAAAAGAACTCTTCTGAAATTTATTTTTATGCTAAAAAGAACATTTCAGAGGCAAATATGATAGACATGATGCAAAAATATGTCGTGGTAAATTTAATAACTAATCGCAGCATAAAGAACGTTTATTCCAGATTAGTTTGACAGGGCACGGAAAAAGGTTTCCCCGACCGTCTAAACTCCAGATCTGTTATTAAGAGAGAGGTTTGTGCTGCTCTTAACTTCAAATTAAGAGTACATGTCATTGCATGTCTCACCGAACGAATATCTTTCTGCTCCGTGTTAGTCATGGGTAAGGTTAATTATACTCAGGTTAGGAACAAAACGAGTTTTCTTATGGGAGAGTTTGGCATAGGGAAAATTTCCGACGCTAGGTGCGCAGTGTTCCAAATACGTCACTTTTAATTTAAAAAATGTATCTACGTTAATAATAAAAGAGAAAGATTTTACTTAGTTACGAAGTTATTTTATATTTTATCTATGTCTATTGCAATTATTCTGTTTTTTTTTACGTAGGAAATAGAGAAAAATCTGATACACAGGCGATGCTAGCGCTTACATAATGGCAAACATTTCCGGTTGCGAAGCTTTTAACATTGATTTTCCCAACCTGAGTAGAAGTAACCTTAATCATGACTCTGCCAGTATTTTGCTTCCACGAGGTTTTGAGTTTTTTTCTTTTTTTATTATTTTGCTTAGAGAGTGACGCAGTATTGCATGCTTCGATCATCTCTCTTCACTCATCCTCATAACGTGACTGTGCCAGATTAGCTTTCTTTGCACAACCCTCTATTTGATTGTGTCTAAGGCACTTGTAGGATTTATGAAGATTTAATTTCTTTCATGTTCCACCGCTAAAATTGATAAGATACTGATAGCAACTTCCGGGAGCAGGCTGGCACGTCAAAACTTGCAACTGACGTTCAAGATCAAACCTGTTTTCGTACGTGTTACAGGGATATGGAGTGGGGAAATAAAACTACTAATTTTAAATAACATATATATAATTAAGCAGCGTAAACATACTGTACATGACCCAATACACGAACATCACCGTTAGTACCAACCAACTTTCTAAACACCCATATAGCATCACCAAGCTCAAACTTTAGCCTACGTCTGGAATACAATACAGGAGACTAAGCAATACTAATGACAGAGTTAGAAGTTGATACAAGCTCATTAACAGCAAAAGTCTTCCAACATATAATGTCTTTCGAATATATTTTACTCAAGTAATTAACACCAGTCACTGTACTGTTGTGTGGATGTCTGAAGAAACAAAACTCTAAAATACCAGATCCGTTATGGGCAGTCATTCCTTGTAAAGCAAATATGAACGTGAAACTGAGAAGAACGAAACTCTCTTCTGCAGTCGTCACTTGCTTCACAAATACATTGTCGTCCTTCATAACATCGCAATCAAAAGAACAAATATTCCTGAAGCCAGGTCTTGTAACATCTCCTCTTATGGCAACGTACTCGCCTCATGGCGCTGTGAGATTAGTTGGGTTCACAGACAATTGAAATGAACTGCTCCCGAACACGCTTTCTTACTACTAACCAAACTCCTGCTGGACGATGGCGACTACAGTAAGGAAGGGAGTATATGTATGTTTTGCCTTTTCTCGTCCTGCTATGCTCGTCCGTGCCACTCGTCTTGTCTGGCGATATCGCACTTACAATTAATTCACGTTGCTGCCGTGGATTTGCAGTGTCGTCTTCAGGCTGAATACTCTATCTTACAGCGTACACCTATCGTATTCAAGTTCAGTTTTCGAACGTGACACATGTGGCACACTTGCATCGATCCGGAGGTCACAAATACACTTGCACAGCTCTAAGGCTTGGCTCACGATGAACAACGAGTACTTAATAATAGCGTCCACGATCTTCGTGTGCGTCTCGTGTAGGAAGCGTCCTCGGCGATATTTAATGGCAATATTTAATTTTTACTTTATTTAAATCCCTTGACATATTATCCGGAGTATACTCGTTCACGTCTGAAGTGTTGCAGAGTAGGTGGAATCATGTTCGGTGCTGTGCAAGTCTAGAGGCTGGCACCAATACGGACAGCGCCTTTCCCTGAGCAATGCTATTGGTTGCTGCTCACACACCGGATATTTTATCATTCGTTGCTTCTTGTGCCATGGATCTACTATAAACCTTTCGATAGGTTAGTAAGTGTGAGTTGTTACAAGAGATTCGTAAGTACTGTACTTTTCACATAATTTTTTTTCTCCTCTTTTGCAACATCTGAAATGAAAAATCAATGTGTGCGTTTAGGGGTTGATATAATTTGCATGAGACATTTTGTTAACAGGATTGCACGAGGAAGAAATAAACTGAAATACATTGTTATTATTGTATGGGACCCGCCTGCCTGGCGCTTGAACTGCGTTGCAAAGTGTTTGAAATATTTTCTATTTCACGAAACTATTGAATGTTCTCGCAACATGCCCATCTACGAATAGAACGCATATTTCAGCCAATGCCTGTCGATTANTTCTCGCAACATGCCCATCTACGAATAGAACGCATATTTCAGCCAATGCCTGTCGATTACTTTCAAGGCATGGCGTTCATTATAAATGCAATTTCGGAGCACTTAGACATAGCTAACCACGGCTTTGTTTTGAAGAGTTGTAACTCGGAAAATTAATGTCAGTAACGTACAAAAATACTCGAGGGACTTGCATTGAAGACTGCTACAAACTTTCCATTATAAAAATGATAGTGTTGCAGCTGAAAGTCCAGTGGGTACACACAGCACCATGAGAACACTGCACACTGAGAGAAAGGTTTGGTTGAGTCAATAAAATATGTGTTTGTATATAACCAGATATATATGGTTGCTCTAAGAAAATATTTTGCTGAATAAACCAAATCTGAAAATCAACAAAACTGATTTGGTTCATTTAACATAATATACACTTGAACTAACCAAAACACGTTGTTGGGCTAACAAAATACACCTGACAACAAATTATTTGTTTAAATAAACCATATAAATTTGTTTGGAATTATACAAACACATATTTGGTTGACTCAACAAAACCTTTCTCTCAGTGGCACACCAGTTGAGAAGTGAAACAGCTCCATCTGCCACGAAGTCCAGTTGCACACGCCAGCAAAATGGCGTCACTGGCCAGCCACGTGCAGCGTTCGCGGCAGCCCNTCTGCCACGAAGTCCAGTTGCACACGCCAGCAAAATGGCGTCACTGGCCAGCCACGTGCAGCGTTCGCGGCAGCCCAGCCAATAGGGAATCACTCCCACCAATCAGCAGCCAATCACACAAAAGCACCACTTCCAGAGAGTCGTACAACAGATCGACATACGGGAACGCCTACATGAAAAGTAACAGCCACGCTTTCCGCTTCTGCGTACTTGTTTATTTTGCGAAAGNTCGACATACGGGAACGCCTACATGAAAAGTAACAGCCACGCTTTCCGCTTCTGCGTACTTGTTTATTTTGCGAAAGTGTCACCATCGCTGCAACGCTGTAGTCCATTCACGGTTACTTCCAACTTTCCTGAAGCCCTGCTTAAGTTCTACTTCCAGGATATTCCTCCGCCTCGTGCAAACAAAGCTTAACTAAGTCTAGAATGTTACATCAAAGGGACAGTGCACTGCAATCGTGCGTAACATTTTGCATGTAAACTATTTCTTACTAGGCGTTACCAACACACCTATTTTCTCCCTGATTTTATTAATAATAATAATAATATAAATTGTATTATTTACTGAATAAAATATAAGTAAAAGTTTAATTTAACAAAATAAAGTATTTTTATATGAACACAAGTCTTAAATGCTTGTGATGCGTAGGAAACAAAGAAACACATTACATATAGGGCGATTTTTCAAACGTTTGATTCGAAAAGTGAGAGGAAACCACTAATAAATTATAGCCTGCCTGAAACGTGATAAACAACTCCAGTTTTACTACTTAAAAAAATACATTTTTGCCTTTCTTTAGAAATTAAAAAAAAAAAGTTCTGAAATTGGTTATTTACTCAGTAAATAATTTCTTCACCAATATCAATGTACTACTTTTAAGNATGTTTTGCCTTTTCTCGTCCTGCTATGCTCGTCCGTGCCACTCGTCTTGTCTGGCGATATCGCACTTACAATTAATTCACGTTGCTGCCGTGGATTTGCAGTGTCGTCTTCAGGCTGAATACTCTATCTTACAGCGTACACCTATCGTATTCAAGTTCAGTTTTCGAACGTGACACATGTGGCACACTTGCATCGATCCGGAGGTCACAAATACACTTGCACAGCTCTAAGGCTTGGCTCACGATGAACAACGAGTACTTAATAATAGCGTCCACGATCTTCGTGTGCGTCTCGTGTAGGAAGCGTCCTCGGCGATATTTAATGGCAATATTTAATTTTTACTTTATTTAAATCCCTTGACATATTATCCGGAGTATACTCGTTCACGTCTGAAGTGTTGCAGAGTAGGTGGAATCATGTTCGGTGCTGTGCAAGTCTAGAGGCTGGCACCAATACGGACAGCGCCTTTCCCTGAGCAATGCTATTGGTTGCTGCTCACACACCGGATATTTTATCATTCGTTGCTTCTTGTGCCATGGATCTACTATAAACCTTTCGATAGGTTAGTAAGTGTGAGTTGTTACAAGAGATTCGTAAGTACTGTACTTTTCACATAATTTTTTTTCTCCTCTTTTGCAACATCTNAAGTGTGAGTTGTTACAAGAGATTCGTAAGTACTGTACTTTTCACATAATTTTTTTTCTCCTCTTTTGCAACATCTTAAATGAAAAATCAATGTGTGCGTTTAGGGGTTGATATAATTTGCATGAGACATTTTGTTAACAGGATTGCACGAGGAAGAAATAAACTGAAATACATTGTTATTATTGTATGGGACCCGCCTGCTNTTGTTAACAGGATTGCACGAGGAAGAAATAAACTGAAATACATTGTTATTATTGTATGGGACCCGCCTGCTTGGCGCTTGAACTGCGTTGCAAAGTGTTTGAAATATTTTCTATTTCACGAAACTATTGAATGTTCTCGCAACATGCTCATCTACGAAGAGAACGCATATTTCAGCCAATGCCTGTCGATTATTTTCAAGACATGGCGTTCATTATAAATGCAATTTCGGAGCACTTAGACATAGCTAACCACGGCTTTGTTTTAAAGCGTTGTAACTCGGAAAATTAATGTCAGTAACGTACAAAAATACTCGAGGGACTTGCATTGAAGACTGCTACAAACTTTCCATTATATAAATGATAGTGTTGCAGCTGAAAGTCCAATGGGTGCACACAACACCATGAGAACACTGCACACTGAGAGAAAGGTTTGGTTGAGTCAATAAAATATGTGTTTGTATATAACCAGATATATATGGTTGCTCTAAGAAAATATTTTGCTGAATAAACCAAATCTGAAAATCAACAAAACTGATTTGGTTCATCTAACATAATATGCACTTGAACCAACCAAACCACGTTTTTTGGCTAGCAAAATATACCTGACAACAAATTATTTGTTTAAATCAACCATATCAATTTGTTTGGCAATATACAAACACATATATGGTTGACTCAACGAAACCTTTCTCTCAGTGGCACACCAGTTGAGAAGTGAAACAGCTCCATCTGCCACGAAGTCCAGTTGCACACGCCAGCAAAATGGCGTCACTGGCCAGCCACGTGCAGCGTTCGCGGCAGCCCAGCCAATAGGGAATCACTCCCACCAATCAGCAGCCAATCACACAAAAGCACCACTTCCAGAGAGTCGTACAACAGATCGACATACGGGAACGCCTACATGAAAAGTAACAGCCACGCTTTCCGCTTCTGCGTACTTGTTTATTTTGCGAAAGCGTCACCATCGCTGCAACGCTGTAGTCCATTCACGGTTACTTCCAACTTTTCTGAAGCCCTGCTTAAGTTCTACTTCCAGGATATTCCTCCGCCTCGTGCAAACAAAGCTTAACTAAGTCTAGAAGGGACAGTGCACTGCAATTGTGCGTAATATTTTGCATGTAAACTATTTCTTACTAAGCGTTACCAACACACCTATTTTCTCCCTGATTTTATTCATAATAATAATAATATAAATTATATATATTATTTACTGAATAAAATATAAGTAAAAGTTTAATTTAACAAAATAAAGTATTTTTATATGAACACAAGTCTAAAATGCTTGTGATGCGTAGGAAACAAAGAAACACATTACATATAGGGCGATTTTTCAAACGTTTGATCCGAAAAGTGAGAGGAAACCACTAATAAACTATAGCCTGCCTCAAACGTGATAGACAACTCCAGTTTTACTACTAATAAAAAATACATTTTTGCCTTTCTTTAGAAATTNACTTAAAAAAATACATTTTTGCCTTTCTTTAGAAATTAAAAAAAAAAAGTTCTGAAATTGGTTATTTACTCAGTAAATAATTTCTTCACCAATATCAATGTACTACTTTTAAGTCTTGTGTGATTGACTGAACATAAGACGAGTACATCCACTACGAACCACACATTTTTATGCGCACGTTGAATGCAGATGTCGCTTGCGTACGTACTATTATAAATTGACCGTGAACCAACCACAACGTCCAGACAGCCCTCCAAGGTCAGCCGTCTCAGCCTTGCGTGCGTGCGAACGAACATGCCCATCAGGAAAATCTGGATGACATGTTATAACGCCTTAAGCGGAAATAAAACAAAAGGGCATGCAAAAGTCACGGCCATGAACTCGCGTCTAGCGGGCGTGACGAAGTGCTTGGATGTCTTATTTTTTTCTGCCTTGAAGCTGAGGATACCTTTGTGATGTACAGCGATGCTTCATTAGCTCTCGTGTGGAATTAACTACCCGTCATGCTGACGACTTTGTTTTGCTGAAGTCTGATATACATGGTCATATTTCTTGAGCGGGAAGGCGAAGAGTGTAAACGGTAATTATAGACTGTTCACGTTTAATACAACACAAAAAAAAAATCCCAAGAGGATCTACTTTGCTGCTCAATTTGTATCATTCCGCCATATGTAAAATTATAATTACAGTGACCCTATCACCTTATTCATACGCGAAGAACTTAACCAGTGAAATTATTAAGAACGTAGGTATTTTACTAAAAATGACAATTCTTACAAATTGAAGTCAGATGAAATTAATTTATTGTCTACGACATTGTGCATCACGTCCCCGTATCGCTGTCAACTGTACTTGGAGCACACCACACACTGTGTACGTTACAAACACATGAAGCTAGGAGCGGTGAATTTATCAAGGGAATATTTAGAAATTGCTCATTAACAGCGAACCAGCTATACGAATCATAGATACAGTGATTACTTTACTATATAGTCTATTCGCGGTTTTTTCACTATTTTTGAATCAAACCATGAATTACGTGTTCGGTTCTTTCCTAAATATGTTATGTATCACAAGCATTTTATACTTGTGTAAACATAAAGGTACCTTATTTTTGGGTAAATTGAACTTTTGCACATATTTCACCTATAAATTAGAATGTTTTATCTATAACCAACATGAATAAATGCAGAGAGAAAGTAGGTGTGTAGGCAATATCTGGTAAGAAATAGTTCTTATGCAAAATATAATTACATTAAGTGCGCACGAATGCGGTGCGTTGGCCCTCTTGTGTAATTGTCTAAGCTATGTTTTCATGAGGCGGAGGAATATCCTGGAAGTATAACTTTAGCAGGACTTCAGAAAAGTTGGAAGTAACCGTGAATGGATCGTAACCAGAATTCAGTGGTGGCGAGATAAATTCTCCGAGGGTAAATAATGAGAGCCACGCCCAACTGGATCTGTTTTCGCATTTGAAGCGAATATAACTGCGAGACCTTGTGGCTGTTCGAGAGCAAAATATTTTCCCTACATTTCGAGGACATTTTATGATTNGCGAATATAACTGCGAGACCTTGTGGCTGTTCGAGAGCAAAATATTTTCCCTACATTTCGAGGACATTTTATGATTTTGTGACACGAACAATGTCTTCATAAAAATACCAAATGATTTTAAAAATAACGTTCATAATGTTTTAGCCCTTAATGAAAATTTTAAGGAAAGGCTGTTCAGTGTTAATTGAGCACTTTTGAAATCAACCTTCGAAAAACGTCACTGTTACTACCTGCGTGTGTTTTTATGGGCAAACTGACTGGTATGCCCTCAGTAAAACTGGTAACGATAGAAGGAAACTAGTTCCATGTATTAACGTTAAATTTAATGTGTTAGATAACATTTTGTGAATACTGAAATACACTGAAGAGCCAAAAAAAACTGCTACACCTGCCTAATATCGTGTAGGGCACACGCGAGCGCGCAGAAGTGCCGCAAGACGTCGTGGCATGGACTCGACTAATGTCTTAAGATATGCAGGAGGCAATTCACTCCATGAATCCTGCAGCGCAGTTCACAAATCTAATCTGCGCCAATTGGAGAAAGGGTTGCACGTCTGTCGCGTTTAATGATTCTCGTCAGTCGTCGTTTGTCCCGTTCGTTCACGATCTTTTTCCGGCCACGGCGATGTCGAAGATGTGATGTTTTACCGGTTTCCCGATATTCACGGTACACTNGTTCACGATCTTTTTCCGGCCACGGCGATGTCGAAGATGTGATGTTTTACCGGTTTCCCGATATTCACGGTACACTAGTGAAATGGTCGTACCAAAAATCCACATTTTATCGCTACGTCGGAGATGCTATGTCCCGTCTCTCGTGCGACGACTATAACACCACGTTCAAACTCACTTAAATCTTGATAACCTGCCATTGTAGCAGCAGTAAACGGTCTAGCAACATTCCCAGACTCTTGTTGTCTTATATAGGCGCTACCGACCACATCGCGTTACTCTGATTGGTTCCATACTTCTGTTATTTGCATACGCACGCCTATACCAGTTTTTTTGGCTCTCCAGTGTAATTTGTTTTATTGTCTTGTTTTCTGATGCATATATGTGGAAGAATTAGCAAATTAGTAAAATATTTACTTTTGTAATAATTCCAAAAGTTAACTTCATCGACACATGAACTAAGTGATCAAGCCTATGGTAAAGATCATTTTACATAAAAATAGACGTGCATACAAGCAGATCTTACAAAGGGCTTTCAAAAGTGCTCAGTTTACCGTGAACAGCCTAAAAAATTCTTGATTCGTACAAATTTTTGTTTCAGGTAAAATTTAACCATTTCTTTGTATTCCAGCTCTTACCTGCGGTAAAGGTTTAGTTTATAGCTGTTTTGACTATACTTTAATCCCAACAGTTAAATTTGAATTACGAGTGAACTACATAACAAATTTCCAAGGAATGTTATTCGTGGCATTTTATAATATGAGCAATTATTTTGAGCTGTAGCCTAACGTATTACCCCTTTAACATATTATCATGAGTATACTCGTTCATGTGTGACATGTTGCAGAATAGGTAAAATCATGGTCGGTGCTGCACAAGATTAGAAGCTACCATCAATGCAGACAGTGTCTGTTTCTTGGCTAATGATATTGGCTGCTGCAACAACGCCAACATTTTGTTATTGGTTACGATCTGGGCCATTAATCAATATAAATTATATTCATAGTTCCCATCATGTATTTTATTACAAGGAATTGTACATCTCCGAACAAAAATTCTTCCTTTCACAACATCTCGAATGAAAAATTAACGTGTAAGTGAAGGTGTTAATTACGTTCCACTTTAATATTTACACGAAAAAAAAACATTAATTCTTATATCTTGTTCATTCTTTTTTTAAATAATTTTCTTCGATGGTCATACTTCATATAATACTATTATTTCATATTACAACGGAAAAGTATGTTTTAAGCTAAAATTTTAGAAAAAAAATAGCCCCTTGAACGATCTTACCCGCAGAGCCTACAATTTTATTGGAAAAAATTTTGTAGCCATGTTTACTGCAGGCCCTTGCAACGGTTTCGCAGATATTCACGTAAAATATTTTAAACTGCAAAAGTATTTTTTTTAAAAATTCGTTTTCGGGACACGTTTAAGGATTCCAAAACAATGGTTGCTATATGCGATATGTTTGGAAAGTTGGAAAGTTGTATTCCGGGGTAATAAGAGGTTTGATTTCTTTTCGTATGAAAACAGACTGAGAAACACGTTCAGAATTGTATGTTAAAAACGTATGTACATAAAAGTACCTTATTTTTGGTTAGACTTAAGTTTTACTTATATTTTATTAACAAAATTAGAATATGTCATGCATAATAAATGTGAATAAAGCAGAGAGAAAATAGATGTGATGGTAATGCTTAGTAATAAATAGTTCCTTTGAAAAATATTATTACACCGAGTGCGCACGAATGCGGTGCGTTACCCCTCTGGTGTAATTTTCTAGACGTAGTTAAGCTTAGTTTGCAGGAGACGGAGTAATACACTGGAAGTAGAACTTAAGCAGGGCTTCAGAAAAGTTGGAAGTAACCGTGAATGGCCTGATAATTAGTGGTATAAAACGGCACCAGGCTATATTTCAAACTACGCTGTTAACTCTAGCAGAGGTCATTTGCTCGTTGGCCGCTGCCACAGTCAGAGCTCAGGAGGGTTGACTCGCCTTCGCGGAATTAAGCCACCTTAGTGTTGAATGTAAACTATTGGTCCGGACTTCTCCGAGGCGTGTCTGATGAGCGAAGGTACAATGACATATGCGAAACTAACATACAATTATATGTGACACATAGTATGTTACCAAATTTTAACGCTTAATTATAGGGTCTCTAATGATAATTGTTTGATTACTAATAAAATTCTTTGCTTAATTTTGAACTTTTTTATTTAAGGGTTATAGTTTGCAGTACGAATTAATTGTTTCATATAACCCCCTGTTGGATTAATCCTTTTTAATTATATATAAATCACTTTATTAAATATCCTTATTTTACTTACATATATTTTACTCGCGCACTACCTGACGTACAAGAAATTGTTTAGATCACAATTCATGCACATGATGATTATATGTTTTCATTGGTTGGTGGGGAAAATGCAAGGGTAAAAAAAATTCAATGGTGTATGTTTAAAATAAAAGTTGACCCCACTTTATTGTACCAACCTTAATCTTTCTAAATAAATTGCAATCAAGCCGACACGAAAAAGAAATTCCAGTATAATACATAGACATATTTGTTTTGTTACTTTTATAAACTGAGCTTCAACAAGCAAATTTATCAATAATGTTAGCTGTGAATATATAGTTACCAGAATTTGTATTGTGACGCCTGTTTCAACAATTTAGTATCCTCCATACTGGAATTGTAAACTAAATGCAGAAAACAGAGTCTTTAATGCAAAGCATTTTCTTGTATTTTAGTTTCTCGCATATTTCCAGCCACTCACACGACATTGTGGGTGTACCTACATCGCAAACACATTCAAATGGTATTTTGGTAATTGATAGCTGAAAGGTTATGGAAAAAAATTATTTTCTGAGTGTGGCATAACATTTTTTGCAATTTTATATAGAAAAAGCATGCGACGGCTTTAATGTCACTGTTATATTAATTTTTTTATGTTCGTACTAACTATACAAGTTCATGGATGCTCTATTTATCTACCTTAAATTCAGTCATATTCATTTCAAGCGAATTCGTGTAGACCTAGTTGTTATTTGGACATAGCATTTTTCATATAAATCTCGAATTTTTTTACGTAAGGATGTGTGTATGTAGGCAATTATAGAGTGAGGTATATGTATGTAGTTTTACGTAAGGATGTGTGTATGTAGGCAATTATAGAGGGAGGTACATGGATGTAGTTTTACGTAAGGATGTGTGTATGTAGGCAATTATAGAGTGAGGTATATGTATGTAGTTTTACGTAAGGATATGTGTATGTAGGCAATTATAGAGTGAGGTATATGTATGTAGTTTTACGTAAGGATGTGTGTATGTAAGCAATTATAGAGTGAGGTACATGAATGTAGAACTTGTGTGCCCGAAATTTTGTTTCCACCTTTCCTTAACGAATGACATTAAAGCGTGAAATAAGACAAAAATTATTTTGGCTATTAATCTTAGAATTTTTTACGTTTATTAATTGTTATATGATGACATGTAACATTTGAGTTTGGTAATTTTTTTCTCTTTACTTTAATCTAGGAATCATTTTTCATTTATTTACGCTATTATAAATTTATTTTCGGAATTGTTATTTCATAGTTGTTCATTTGAAGTATGTATTTATATCTTGATAACTTATATGCAGCATAGATAAGTGTTTTATCAGTGTACTTACTTTAATTTTTTGATAGCTACATAGCACAACTTCAATTTTCTGTATGTAAGTAAAATTTATTTGTATTCATTCGTAATTAAATTGGATATCTTTATCTGGTTTTATTCTCCATTGTTCTGCTTCTTGTTAGACAATACAGGAATATCAAGTAGGGGACTCTGGGACCTTTGTTCTCTAGAGCAAGACATCACAACGACGTTTCTTAATTGTTTTTATTTTATTTTAGCTGCGCCATCGTAATATTTTTGTTCGAAAATGAGTCCCAAGACAGTTATTATAAAGGCAGCAGGGGACGTGGCCGAAGATAGAATATGCCAGACATACCATCTTCAGTCAGGTATATGAGTAAATGCAGCTGTTTGACACGCTACCTTCTGCGTCATGAAATGTCAAATATTAAATTATTTTCATTTTGAAACTCTTAGGAAGATGGAAAACAACTTCGTTTGAATGCTGGTTTCAGTAATTTATGTGATTTATTAATTTTTTTAACAAATTTTGGTTTAGTTTTTGCCATCTTGGAAAAAGATAATTTTTCTGGCCTTCATAATTTAATATGCCCACAATCCGAAATTTACTCAACTCTACCAAACTTTTAAATCAATTTTGAACTGTAGCAGAAATGAAGATTTCCTTAAGCAAGCATAAACTATCGAGCTTATGCTTTTTTTTTCTGTGGAAATTTTAATATTGGCAAAAGTCTGTAATGATGCTACAGTTTTTCAATTCCCCTCTAAATAACTAGTGTAAGTAAGGTGGTGCAAAAATCCAGTTGCCAAATGTTGACATAATTAAGAGTTATTGGAAGTTCAGTCAGCATGACTTCCTACGCAATTTATTTAGCATGTGATATAATTATTTGCTCAATTCTTTCTGTTTATATTAATAAATATCGCTTACGTTTCTCGATGCCGTGGTAGTCTCTTGTGTATCTTTTATTGAAGTTCATTATTTTTTTACTTGATTGTTATTTCAGCATAAGTTATTTTGTCATGTTCGACAGAGTTATTATCCATAAAAAAATTTTCTCAATTTAAAATTGAATGCCAATATCGAGTCAAAACACTCAATATACATTTCCTGTCGTGTTGCTCCCATATCTCAACACCATTCGCACGCCTAACTTCATATATTCATCTCTCACTATCGTAGTAGTAGAAATCACTACGTTCTGGTAAATGTTAATTTCATCTAATGGCAGCCATATAGAAGAGTAACCGGGTATAAGAGTACCCGATTTCGGTTGGTATTTACCCGTATTATTGAACTTGATTTTTCTTAAGTATATACCTGACAAAAAGTTTGGAATATTTGAGACATGGTAGTTTGGGTTTTAGGAGTCGTGTAGTTCTTGTGTGATCAATAGAGAACGCACCAACGCATTGATCATTCCTGATACAAGCTGAGAACAGCATTTTATAATCGTCATAAATCCTCCAGAAACACTTCCAGATCTCATAAGAGCTGCCCATATGGGATGGGAGCTTTGTCCAGAAGATGACATCAACACATTGATTACAAGCATGTCACGGCGTGTTAGGAACCTGCACAATGCACATGGAGGCCATACACGGTAATAAGCTGCAGTGGTAAGAAAGAAACCCTCCCTAGTCAGAGACTCCATTAAGTTAAGTTTGTTCTTCTTTCGTGTTTATTTGTATGGGATATTTGAAGAATGTTTTTTTTTGTTAGAAACACTGTGAATTTAATGTTTTGAATCGGTACCGTCGGTAACGTCTAATTGCTATGCTTGCGTTACGTATATTTCATACGTTTGTGCATTCTGTATGTATATTCCAAACTTTTTGTGAGGTGTTTAGTTAAAAGTTGCAAGTTAATATTAACTTTATTTCCGCATAATTCACACTATTATTTAAATAAACTATCGACTTATGTAATTAGTAATCTAAAAAAACTGTTTTTATACTTTTCAGAGAGACAAATAGATGCATACACTTGACTTAATTTTCCCCGCCCCTCCTCCGCTCTCTTTGGCAGCTAATGATGGCTGAAGTTGATTCGGTGTAAGAATATCTTGATAACAAACTTATCGTACTTGAAATCGCATGGAGGAAGGTTAAAGCCTGTGAGCTCTCGTCGTTATAACGAGCAGCGAACCACTTGATTACTGACTCGGTGCTCGTAAATTACGGGTGATGTCGTAGGCTGGATAGGCGATCGTGACTCCCACGTGGCCATGGCTACCAATCCAAACAAGGCCTCGTCGTAATTCCAGCTGTGACCCTAGGAAGATTGGCAGCACTATTGCTGACTCCTGGCTTAGGGACGACATGTTTCATGACAAGAACTGTACAATCCTTGTCAGCGCCCGCCAATGCTTTCAAGAGCACGCGAAAGAAAATATTGTTTTCTTATTCTTTTTCTGTTAAGGTTTTGGAACATTAAAAAAAAAAATTCACATAAGGAACCAGACTGATGTTTAGTTATAATTTTTATTTTCTGTTGAATAATTACAAATTATGTTAACCTTACAGTGTCTTTACACTTTCTTTTCACGATTAACCTAACTGCAGATTTATTAATTCATTCGATTTAAGAAATAATGCCCGGCAGAATATAACGTGATTTAACACATGGCAAAATAATTGCAAGCTCATTATTCTTTAATTTTCTTTTTGACATGACGTAATATATTTCCACAGGGGTGGGCAAACGTGCCCTGTAATGGTATAGACAATGAGAAAATATGAATGTCGCTAGCCAGAGAAACTTGCAGTTTTTTCTGGGTTTTTTTTGTGCAGCGAGCAGCGGTATTATTAATAGGAATAACGTAGCAAAGTACAGTACATCCGTCTTTCCTGATTTCTCATTTGTGTGGTTTTGCACAGAATGTTTCTCATACAGCGCAAAATAAGGCCTTTTTTTTCCTTTGGCTTTGTGAGGACCCGAGTTCCACTTCTAACTCGTCTAACACGTGTACTGTTCACGCTGGTAAACGTTTTAGGAATACTTTTAGTTTCATAGGAAAAAAAACACCGAATTTGCCCATTTTACACAATGTGTACTTTTTATCTCCTTTCTTTTTTCTCGGGTGAAAATACATGAATTTTGAAATTGTGCGATAAGTGATTATATTTATTGTGTTTTACATATTGCAGTGGTTAAAATTCTCCTGCTCAGTGCATCAAAGTGATGACGTCAAGCTGTCACTTTTCAAATACAGATCTTCTAGTGTAATGTTATTGAAGATCTTTCAGTAATGAACCCGGCCCATAACTTCTACCATATACGGATACAGAGGACAGACTAGGCACGACAAGCTAGGAGCTGTGGTTTTGGCCAAAGAAATATTCCCTACATTTCTCTAAAAACTTCGGTAGATGTAGTCCCTGCTTCTGAACATCGACGAGTGCGCGTTAACATACAGGTTGTCCTCAAAGAAACTCCCTAATTTCAGATGTGTTGTAAAAATCGGTAAATGAATTTTCCTCCGTTTTGCCCGTTATTCTGTACACTGCAGGTGTTAAAATTACCGCCTAAATTTTCCTGCTTCTCTCGGCTGCCGCTTGGAGCACTGCAGTTAGTTTACGCCAAGATGGCGTCGGTTCAGCGAAAATCGAAGGTAGTTGTGTGGTTTTTACAGTTTAAGTCTATCGAGATGGTGCAAAGTGAGTTTGGACGTGTTTTTCAGACGGCAGCGCCTTATGAAAAGAGGATTATGGAATAGCACCGCAAGTTTCTAGACACGGGTAGTGTTTTGAAAGGCACAGGCGGAGGCTGGACACGTGTCTCCAACGAACACGTTGAGAACATCAGGCAAGCATTCTCCCGCAGCCCAAGGTAGTCATTTCACCGGGCTTCCCGGGAACTGCAGATGCCACGATCTACCAGCCATAAGGTGCTTCGGAAGCGGTTGCGTGTGTATGCTTACAAGGTGCAGATTCTGCAGGAGCTGAACCACGGCGATACCAGTTGGCCTGTAAGGTGCTGTAGCGAATCGACAGAGACAACGACTATCTGACCAAGGTTGTGTTTTCCGACGAAGCCATCTTTCATGTCTCCGGTGCAGTTTACGCGACGAAAGTGCGACCTTCAAAACGTCCGTTCCAGGATTGTGGAAGCAATACGCACCGTTTCTCCGGGCATGTTGCAGAGGACAAGGACGGAAATCGAGTACAGACTAGACCTTACTGCGTGCCACCAAAGAAACTCACATAGAAGTCCACTGATTTTTTCCTAAAAACCTTGAAAACTGTGCTACTCAGGTGCATCAGCAAATTGCCCACATTACAATTCTTTTACTCCTGAGAGCCTGGCAAAATTAGGGCGTTTCATTGCAGACATTCTGTATATTTGAAAGTTGCTTTTAAGTTTCCTTCCTTCCCAAACGCTTTTCCTTTACAGAATGATACATCTGAAAGTATGGTAACCGTATAAACAGACTACTGTGCTTTGTACTTTGCCACTGGTTATTTAACTGTCAATTGAGCACATTTGAATTGATCTGAGTTGAGAGATATTTGAGCGGCTCTTAAAGAGTTCTTGAGAGCTGATGAGGGTGAAATGAGGTGAATATGGAGCAGCGCTGGAATTAAAAGAGCGGGGCAAACGGAAGATCCCCGAGAAAACCCACCAACCAACGATATCGTCCGGCACAATTCCCACTTGCGAAAATCCGGGAATGACCCAGCCTGAACCCGGTTCGCCTTGGTGGAAGGCAAGTAGTCTAACCGCTGAGCCACGCGGTTCCTGAGCACATTTGAAATCAACCTTTGAAAACAATAGCTGTCCATAACTGCATACATCTTAGAGGAAGCACTAATTTTAATACTCATGGTTAAGTTGATAACGGATTGGGAAAAGTAGTTCCATATGTTAACGCCGTATTAAAATTGCGATATTTACTTTTATGGACACTTGATTTATGTATTTTTGTTTCTGTTTGTTTTATGCACGTACGAGTACGAATTGTCACAGGCTATTAGAAACATATTTACATTGCTAACAATTACACAGTTTCACTTGATCGACGCACAAAGAAAGTAAGAGGGTCAACGACAGATTTAATTTAACATGTAGCGGAAGGTTACGAAATGTGCGGAGACGTACACTGAAGAGCCAAAAACACTGGTACACCTGCCCAATATCGTGTGTGGCCCCCGCGAGCACGCAGAAGTGCCGCAAGATGACGTGGCATGGACTCGACCAATGTCTGAAGGTATTCAGGAGGCATTTCACAACATGAATCCCACAGGGCAGTCCACAAATCCATAGGAGTGCGAGGCGGTGGAGATCTCTTCTGAACAGTACGANCATGTCTGGTGATTTAGGTGGCCAATGGAAGTGTCTAAAGTCAGAAGAGTGTTCCTGGAGCCACTTGGTAGCAACTCTCGACGTGTGGGGTGTCGCATTGTCCTGCTGGAATTGTCCATGTCCGTCGGAATGCACAATGGACATGAATGGGTGCATGTGATCGGACAGGATTCTTACGTATCTGTCACCTGTTAGAAGTCGTATATAGACGTATCAGGGGTACCATTTCACGCCAACTGCACACGCCCCATACCATGACAGAGCCTCCACCAGCTTGAAC
>NQII01008545.1:45265-68100 GCA_002778355.1 Clitarchus hookeri | reverse complement strand
CTCAGACTATCATAGGTAGTAAGGAGCCATATAAATTTGTGCCCACTAAACATACGTGATTTCAATTAGGTTTACTGAGTAAAGCTACAATATAAAATAAACCACGATGCAATCTGATTAGCAGATTCCCTTCTATACACGGTGGATGACTCAGACACGAACGATTGGGAGGACGGGGGATATTGTGAGAAGGGATACGACTAAGACAGTGGAGTGGGTGTAGAGAGACTGGTTCGAATGAACAAATATACAGCAATATTTAAAATCCTCGTCCCAGAATCTGTTATTATACAATGAATCTCGAGAACCAAACTTTCTGCGAAATCCCCTCCTTCGTGCGCGTGTACTTCATGAGGTTTTATCGAACTTATTTGAACGTACAAAGTTGAACAAAATCTTCCTCTTTCGTGGGTATCTTTTCCTCAACAGCATCTACTATTTTGTTTCTATAAGCCACAGTTAACTTTATCAACCCTTTTTTTAAACATTTTTTTTACTTAATTTTAATTTTATGGTACCGGTTTACTTTGAAGATGATGGATAGAGACACCTCGTAACTGGTGTACTTTAAAATTTTCTTATTAAACCTCTTAACAGGAGCCTCTAGGGTTTTCAGACTTTAAGAAATTAGCATTTTCCTTCAAGCCGAATATCTCCCAATTCTTTGAGCACGATGAGGGTTGTTATCTTCAATACTCAAGCGATGGTCGCTCGGCGAGTGACGTTAACTCCTTCGGTTACACCGTCCTGTATGCGGGACATTGCCCGAGAAGTGGATTAAGGACATATTCTGTTACCTCTGCAATGCGCAAATAGCAAACAAGTTTTTCCCTTACCTATATAGAAGCGCATCTGTGTACACCATATGTCAGTATACTTCCGGCGTGTGTCTTGAAAGAACAAATTATGTTCGCGCTGATGTAACGTTGGCGGTAGTTGCTGGCGGGAAACGTGCCGCAAGTTAGTTAAAAAAACTAAAAGATCTTCAACGGTGCCATTAATTAGCGTAGGCGTGTGTCTAGAAGATATATTAGCGTTTTAGTATCGTTTACCTACATTACGTATACACCATGCATTAAAATATTTTCCTACGCTAGGCAACGTTAAAGTGTGCGAAGTTTGTTTACATGCGTTTGGAGTCTCCATCTTCATTTTCAACCAACGGCGAAATAGTAGCACGGTTGTTATTCCGTTCCTTGAGCACCCAGTAATGCATTTAGTAACGGAATGACTTCGCACGAGTTTTCGAGCAGCTGCAAAGGGGCCGCGGTGGTGTAGTGGTCAGACTAATCGCCTCCCACCAAGGCGAACCGGATTCGATTCCCGGCTGGTTCGCTGCCGGATTTTCGTATGTGGGAATCGTGCCGGACGATGCAATTGCTCCATACTCACCTCGCTTCATCCTCATCGAATCTTACGGCGCCAAAATCTCTTCACTTCACTCTCCACTCGAGCAGCTACATTAGTGCAGGCAACAAAGCACGGCCTATACCGCGCACAGCACAAAACAGCGTCGAAAGAGTAAGTCCCTCATATGGTGGGAGAGATCATTCGTTTTCGAGACTATGTTCCGTAATCTCATAAACACGTGATGTCAATAACATAAAACACGCAAACACATTTTTATTGGTTCCGAAATATGACAGAGCGTTATGCCTAGTTCACATGTGCGCCGACCACGCGACAGAGAGAGCGGAAAACTTAACAAGCCATCAGAAACCTTCCTCGTTTTCTGCACGAGCCAAGCCGAAACGCCGAGATTCCTGCTCCCGGAAAAAGTAGACTAAGCCGATATTTCCTAGAAGCCAGCTGGTTCTCATATTATATGCCACTAATTTCTTAGATAATAAACGTGTATTGGAGCAACAGTGTAGAATATTTAAATGTATTCAATTATAAAGAAATACGCGAATATTAACGTTAATTTAATTAAACGCATTTATTATATACATGTAGTTTGGAAATGAACCGGTACGTAGCAATAAACTGTTAAGTATTTTTGGAAGTATAAAACAAAATTACAGTGTCTTGAAAATAATTTAGTAAAACGTCGTACCACAACTGAATTAATAAATTAGAGTATTAAAATTACGGCGAATAGTTTGTTGGACATCAATAATTTCCGGATCTTTGTATTAGAAACAACTAACGAAACAGCATTATGGTAAACAGCTTGCAACCGAAAAGTAAAATGGTAACGCAGAAACATCTGCGTACATGTTAACAACCATAGGTTGTATCCGCTCTGTCTGTCCGGCGTTATCGGCGCAAATGTGAATCTACCTTTATACTGGTACTGGTACTTGTACACTTCCAAACCAAAAATATATTAGTTGCAAAGCTTAACATAATAGGTGTAGTCTTTTTACGGTTACTGCCAACTTTTCTAATTTCAGGATATTCCTCGGTCTCATGCAAACAAAGCGTAGTAAAGTCTAGAAAATTACGCCAAAAGGACAACGCACCGCATTCGTGCACACTCGCTTTAGTAATATTTTTTCATAACAACTATTTCTTACCAGGCATTACAAGCACACCTATTTTCTATCTGATTTTATTCATATTTATTATAAATTAAATAATAGAATTTATACTTCAGTTTAACCAAAAATTAGATACTTTTTTGTTGATAGAAGTCTTTTGATACATGTCACATTTAGTAAATAGCCAAACACGTCATACGTGGGGTGATTATTCAATGGTTTAATTAAAAAAAGGGTGAAGAAACCGCGAATAGACCATGCCTATTTGTCTGAGACTGGAATGGTTAAACAAGAACCCGGGAACGGGCTCACAGAAAGCAGGTTTCCAGCGCTGGTGAACCGGCGTCACCAAGCGTCAACAAGCTCCAGTAAACTTCAGCTTTGTTTCAAGCGTGGCTGCACAAGCGCGTCAGAACCTGCCGGAGCGTGCCGTCAGCACCGAACCGCAAACAAGAATGTTTGAAACTTTACCGCCGGCGCTTAGTGAGTTTGAAGACGCTGTCAACGTCAGCTGTTTTCTTCTTTCTTCCTACTTTAGGTTGTTCATCACGCTACTTTTTTAACGCTCTACCGTCACTTCATTGCCATTATTTCAGCAATGGTTAATGTATTAAATGCCCTGGATTTCAATAATCTGTTGGGGCAAAAACTTAAATGGCTCACTTTATCAGCCAATCTGTAGACGCATACTAGAACGAAATTTCCATAATACAAGGAGAAATTAGCTGTATATTAACTGTTTTTAAACACTTTAATTTACACGGACTCACTACTTACGTTGAAAGTGTAAAGCAAAATTTCTTAACAGCCTGCCTGTAGCATTGTTNTTTAATTTACACGGACTCACTACTTACGTTGAAAGTGTAAAGCAAAATTTCTTAACAGCCTGCCTGTAGCATTGTTTCATAGTATGAAATCGAAGGATGTTTTATGCAAAATATGTTTTGTCACAAATTGGCAATGATGGACACTCGAGAAATTAGCTTCGCTTTCGTTTCGGCGCTTATGAAATCAGTGATTCTAAGTGTCAAGCCCACTTAGCGCTGCAAAATTGAAACGCTCTACACTTTTTTTTCCTTTGAATTATTCAAATGGAAGTTTAGTATTGATACCACACTCCTTTATTTTATATTTGATTGTGATTGGCGANTTTAATTTACACGGACTCACTACTTACGTTGAAAGTGTAAAGCAAAATTTCTTAACAGCCTGCCTGTAGCATTGTTGCATAGTATGAAATCGAAGGATGTTTTATGCAAAATATGTTTTGTCACAAATTGGCAATGATGGACACTCGAGAAATTGGCTTCGCTTTCGTTTCGGCGCTTATGAAATCAGCGATTCTAAGTGTCAAGCCCACTTAGCGCTGCAAAATTGAAACGCTCTACACTTTTTTGTCCTTTGAATTATTCAAATGGAAGTTTAGTATTGATACCACACTCCTTTATTTTATATTTGATTGTGATTGGCGANTTCCTTTGAATTATTCAAATGGAAGTTTAGTATTGATACCACACTCCTTTATTTTATATTTGATTGTGATTGGCGAGATTTATTTTAAGTGAAATGGTTCTATCGTCTCTTTCAGTTATTTTTAAAGCAGCCGTTCTTAAACTGTGATTCGCCGAGCTGAGCTTGTGGTCAGGAGTCTGCTAGTGAAACTAATATACTTTACTTTTCATAAAAATGTTGTAATTATGCTGTAACTGTGTAACGATTTAGTTATTAACGAAGCCGGGTTTTCCAAATCTTATAAAGTAAACTCGAGATTGTAACTATTTTTAAAGTGAAAAATAAAGAGGTTGTATACATGAAAATATTATTTTACCTTGTACTAAAGACACCGTTGGGGGTCCGGCAAATCTACATCAGATCAAAGCTGTCCTCGACATCATAAAGTTTCAGAACCCCTACTTGAAGGGAAATGCAGTATAGTAGCTTTGAAAATGACAACGTAATTGTGTAAAATACTCTCTGAAAATATTTTATAATAAAAGAAGATACATATATACCTTAGTTTATTTCTCAATATAATTTCTCAAGGGTTGATCAAAAAGACTGATATGGTGATAAGTTCTCTATGTTCATGTAATAATGCAATTATAAATTTATTGCTTTTAACATTGTTGCAATACTAATGTTTGTCTTGGTGTTAATTATACATCATACTAACAATGATATTGTGATAATGTATGTTAAAAGGCCATTCACGGTAAAGTGAGCACTTTTGAAAGAAGAATAATAGTCAATAAATATATTTTATTTTAAGCGCTAACTTCCGAGTGCAGTGGAATATACACACTTAAATTGCAATATTTATTTCAAAAGGTGGTTAAAGAATAAAAAATAACTGAAAGGAAAAAGTAACTAGGGCCTCAAAAGTGCTCACTTTACCGTGAACAGCCTACACTTGGATGTTTCATGTATTGTGGATTATCTCGTTGTTTTCAAAATATGTCTTTAAAATACCTTTCCTTTTCTCTTCATGAATTGGTCTCCAGAATTCCTTTCTTTACCTCTCTGCGATAGTAACAACAATTGCATCCATAATACGGTGTTTTATAATTACCTCATCAATAATTGTGTTATGCCAAATACATATAGGCCGTGTGGTTATAAAAACTTCTGCTAGTCGAATTTCTGTTCCAAAACTTTNATGTTTCTGCTAGTCGAATTTCTGTTCCAAAACTTTTAGAGAGTAAACGCCATTTTTAATTTAGGATATCATACTATCGTTCCACTGACCTACTCAAATTATATAATTTCTCTTCGACTTTTTTTTGCCTATGCCAACAGAATATCTTGCATTTGGCGTAAGAATATATGGTGGAAGTGGGTACGCATAATCCCCAACGAGTGTTAAGGAGCTGTTGTTATATCTGTCCAATGCAATATTTACGTTTGTGAAATGTAATTTTCCCGTTTCTGTATTTGCTTAAATATGCATGACGCTTATTTCCTAGTATCACTTATTTTTACGAGTCCACCAAAATCAACAGTAACGTACTTGTATTTAGTAGCCCCGACACCCTACAAGATCACTGGGAAAAACAATTTGGAACGGTAATATGTAGTTAACACTTTATATAAAATTATAATGCTTACGTCTTTTACGTAGAAAGATTTTTGGAGCATTTGGAAAATTCCAAAAATTTAAAATACGTGACGTACCGCTGATGTCACACAAGTCAGAATACAATTTTTATTTCCGCTTTACTCACTACACGTTAGCGTGTAAGCCGGTTCAGGCAGGTATGGGGAAACTGCCTGACTGGTTAGTGTCCACCTTATGAAAAGAATAGACCTACAACACCGACCACTTTCCGGAACGTTCTAGACAAATCGCACAACGTAACTTCCATTTCTCTGAGCGCAACTTTACGCTACTTTCCTCGAAGCCCGGAGTTTTCTCGAGGCAGTTGTATGAGAACCGTGTGAGAAGACGGTTGACTTACCTAAAGCTCCCCAAGAAGGAAGACAACACCTCAGAATCTTTAGCGCTTACGGGCGAACAAGGCCTTAGTTTACTTTCGTTTTACTGCCAGCCCATTTTATTAATATTTCCTACCTACAAACGAATATTTTATTATCCGAAGTCTATCTAGTTTGCAGCAAAACGTGAGTGGTTTTTAACCTCGAACGTGAAGACTCAACGTAAGTTTATTAATTTTCTACGCGAGTTGCTTCCTCTACCCCCTTAATATCCTAGTGGTACTCTGAATATGAGCACCTATTTTTACTGCCATGGATGGGAGGCATAAATAATTCTCCAGAATAAAAAAAACCTACGTATACTGCAAGGATAATCTAATCATTACTGTTGCATAATAATGAACGTGAAATGGAAGTCGCTTTTGTGAATATTGCGTAGTTAGCAGCGTTTCAGTATTTTTAAAGGAAAACAAAAAAAAACTTTAGCGGTTTTTATTCCTGTTGCACTACAAATAACTTTTCTTCCCTTTTTTTTTACCCCCCCCCCNTAAGATAATAGTTGGTACTGGCTTTTGAAGGGGTTGAAGCTTCAACCCGGTCGCAGAAACCACTTCTATCTTGGTAATCTCCGCAGTTAGTGCAGCCTTGCGGAATACGAAAGCTTTATGATTTTGAAAGATGGTTCGCTGGAAAAATATCTGAACATGCACGTCAGAATTTTTATATCACCATGAAAAGGCGTGTATATTCTATTCGCGGTTTCTTCATATTTTTTTCAATCAAACCTTTGAAAAATCACCCCGTGCATGCTGTGTTTGATTGTTTCCCAAACATACCAGGTATCCTAAGCGATTTGTATTTGTGTTAACATGGAAGTACCTTATTCTTTGATAAATTGAACTTTTACTTGTACTTTAACTATAAATTTTAACATTTAATTTATAATGAATACAACAAAAACAGGGATAAAATAGGTGTGATGGTAATACCTAGTAAAAAGTAGGTCTTATGGAAAATATATTAAACTTAGTGCGCACGAATGCGATACGTTGTCCATTTGGTTTAATTTTTTAAACTAGGTTGAACTTTGCTTGCATGAGGCGGAGAAATATCCTGGAAGTAGAACTTAAGCAAGGCTTCAGAAAAGTTGGAAGTAACCGTGAATGGACTACAAGCATTAAGTCCTACGTATTTTTGACAATCATATAATTTTCTGCTCCTTTCAAGTAAAATTCTAACTTACATGTTCGGTTGGTCATTAAGATTCTACCGATTTATTTTAATGTTTTTTTTTACGTAAGTTCAGCAGTAAAACACGTGGAAGTATGTACTTGCGGGATCAGTTTTCTACCGAAGTGTCCAGAATCAAGCTCCCGATTTCAGAACATTGAATTGTTGTAAAAAGGAAAGGCGGTAGTATTTNTCTACCGAAGTGTCCAGAATCAAGCTCCCGATTTCAGAACATTGAATTGTTGTAAAAAGGAAAGGCGGTAGTATTTCAAACCTCTGAACTTTCTCAAAGGTAAAGAAAAAAACACGACCTGCTTTAGGAAGTTTGACACAATTTCCAAAGCAATCACGTATCAAGAGTCCCAAAAAAAAAAACAGCGAGTCTCAATACTCGGTTACTAATATTGCTTAGGGGGAAAATATTTAATTTGGCTACAAAGAGACTGCAATGAACCATGGGGACCGTATAAAGAAAACGCTTCTTTCAATAACTTGGACGCGTCCGCTAGGCGTGGATCGGCCAAACACAATGCGACGTCACTTGTCGGAACTATAATCATGGCCAACCGTTAAAAACAAACCAGCACAAGTTAAAAAGAGCACTACATGAGTACACAAAGCCTACATTCGGTGATAGAAATGGAACACGCTATTTCGGCAAAAAAATATCCAAGAAAGGAAAAGAATAAATTTGAAGACGAGCAGCAATTATATTTTCACCATTACACCCGCGCATCATTAAATCGTTCTTCGTGGAAGGATTCAAAAGGTAGTTCATCAATTAATCTATCCTGTCAACTATCGTACGACTGAATCACTGACGTAATTTATAGTACAGCCCCGTGCTTTTTTTTCGTGTTCTTCATCGGCAATATAATACTTAAAAATATATGTATATACTTGCAGCATTCTAACATTTTGCCTCATAAAATAAGATGAAAAAAAATGTATTTATAATTATTTATTAACTATTTAGGCTCGTTAATTATATAAAATTATTTTGACATATAATTGGAAACTTATTTTATATTTTATTTCTTTACATCTATACACACTTGCATACTGGGTTAATTTTCCAGTAATATATTTACATGCTTTTCAAAATAAATATAATTTATTATTATTTGTAATATTTATTTTTTAGCTAAATTCCAGAGTGAATAANTACATGCTTTTCAAAATAAATATAATTTATTATTATTTGTAATATTTATTTTTTAGCTAAATTCCAGAGTGAATAAAATATACGTACCGAGTTGTTTAGTGTTGCATTTACCTATAATTACATATACACTGAAGAGCCAAAAAAACTGGTATAGGCGTGCGTATGCACGCCTATATAACAGAGGTATGGAACCAATCAGAGTAACGCGATGCGGTCGGCAGCTAGATCGGTTACTGCTGNTGCACGCCTATATAACAGAGGTATGGAACCAATCAGAGTAACGCGATGCGGTCGGCAGCTAGATCGGTTACTGCTGATACAATGGAAGGTTATCAAGATTTAAGTGAATTTGAACGTGGTGTTATAGTCGGCGCACGAGAGATGGGACATAGCATCTCAGAGGTAGCGATAACATTTGGATGTTCACTTACGACCATTTCACGAGTGTACCGTGAATATCGGGAATCCGGTAAAACATCACATCTTCGACATCGCTGCGGCCGGAAAAANCTTCAGACATTAGTCGAGTCCATGCTACGTCGTCTTGCGGCACTTCTGCGTGCTCGAAGGTGGTGAGGGGGGGGGGGGGGAGTCTACACGATATTAGGCAGGTGCACCAGTTTTTTTTGGCTCTTCAGATGTTTAATTACTTTTAAATTTTACGTTTGACTATACAATTTGCAATATTTTCTAGAGAGTGTTTCAAAATAAGTATTTCTAATTCATAATTACATAGTGAAATATCTTTATTACATATTTAAATTACGTATAAAAATAAATTGCTTTTTTATCAAGTTTAAATATGAGGGTTTTTACAATCCTCCGTGAAAAAATATTTAACTTTACGTTTATTGTCAGACGTAATTAAGCTGTAGAAATTTTTATCCCTGAAGGTGAAAGTGTTTCACCGGTAAAATTTGCGAAGAGGTGTTTACCAAAACGATTTTCCTTTGTAATTAAAAGTAACATAACAGCAAAAAGTATTAGGTTTATTAATTTTTAAAAGACAGGTACAAAAGCTGGCCATGGTATTCTAGTCTGGAAATGTGACAAATTTAATGGCTTCTAGTTCACTTTATTTTAACAAAATTTCTACAAATAAGCATCCGTTATCATTGTGCCAGTTTGTCCAATTTCTAGTCTTAAGCGAGCCTGCCTTGTCGAGAACTCAACTAAACGATCTTATTCCTCATATAGTTAAGAAATCACCCATTGTTCATTTTTTAATTATGGAGAAAGGTAATGGCATTCTCGTCCACGATTTATTTCTGGCACACTCTACTCTCTTTGTACACAAAGTTTTGATTTCAGTATTTTAGGCCAGAAAGAGTTCATCCTCACTTGGAGAATACTCTTTCTTCACAGGATGCCATCTGTAAAATGCACTTTTTTCCAGCGTTCTACGTGGCCGTCCGTAGCACTACAAGTTCTGGCAACACAAACAAGCTTATTACCGGTTTTCTATTTGTTCTTATCCTCAGAACCGTGAGACGACCTGTAACGGAATTTGGTAGGCAATGCAGGTAAGTTGTTCCGCTTTGTGTTGGTATTAAGGCTGGATCTCACACGCCACGTTGAATTACAGGTTTNGGCAATGCAGGTAAGTTGTTCCGCTTTGTGTTGGTATTAAGGCTGGATCTCACACGCCACGTTGAATTACAGGTTTCTAGCTTATTTAAGTTAAGTTAAGACTACAACTGCAGCTCTTTGGCAGTATGCCTATATTACGCTTTAGAACCAATATAAATTCTGAAACTTTGTCAAGTAATTATTATATAATTAGTGCAGCATCATTTTAAAACTATCAATGGTTTCTTGCCGTTTCACAATTACCTGATAACGCGTGGATCAAATTTGGCGACTATGTTTGAAGGCATTTGTGAAATGTAAATTCGCTATAAAAAGAAATATTCTGTTATTTCATTACAAATAAAGTTAGGGCACATAAATGGAAAATTCAACACGGCGCGTGAGACAGAGCCTCAATTGACCGAATTTGACAAACGTAGTATATNGGCAATGCAGGTAAGTTGTTCCGCTTTGTGTTGGTATTAAGGCTGGATCTCACACGCCACGTTGAATTACAGGTTTATAGCTTATTTAAGTTAAGTTAAGACTACAACTGCAGCTCTTTGGCAGTATGCCTATATTACGCTTTAGAACCAATATAAATTCTGAAACTTTGTCAAGTAATTATTATATAATTAGTGCAGCATCATTTTAAAACTATCAATGGTTTCTTACCGTTTCACAATTACCTGATAACGCGTGGATCAAATTTGGCGACTATGTTTGAAGGCATTTGTGAAATGTAAATTCGCTATAAAAATAAATATTCAGTTATTTTATTACAAATAAAGTTATGGCACATAAATGGAAAATTCAACACGGCGCGTGAGACAGAGCCTCAATTGACCGAATTTGACAAACGTAGTATATCGTTACCCATCGATTATTTTTCTCGATCGATACCNATATATATATATATATATATATATATATATATATAAATTTTAAGGGTCATATTAACAATCTTTTATAAGACCTTGTCTTGACATCGTATCAGGTGATAGTCTTGAGATGAGATTCTAGTCTTGAAACCCACACGAATTAACAATCAGTTCTCGAGTCGTACTTAACATATATTAGTTTCAAGCTTCTCTTCTCAGGTAATATTGGATTTGAGGTAATTATTTATACTTTATATAGTCTCGGAAAGGGCTTTTCCAAGCAGAATTATCGAGTTTTTTTTCTGTCGATGCGCACTTGCCTGCCACTACGCTCGAATGTTTCTTGTGTTTAGTTATATTTTTTCTCGTTTCTTGTGCCGAAACACGTTTAAAAAATAATATAAACCATACAATGTTGAAGATGAACAATTTTACTTGTATAATACAAAGACATTATTGAAAGTTATGTGAGGTTCACATAAAAGGTGTTTTTTAAACTACAAGTCGTAATTTAAAACACGGCATATACGGGCTAATATAAGCAAATCCTAGCTGCAAAATGTTCGCAACATTCATGTGGTATTTTTTAATTGAAATTAAAGTTAGCAAAACAGTGCCGGGAGTCCGCAACTTCACGCACCAGCGCGCACAACAAGTTGCATATCACGTAGGCGAACGGAACTGGCGCTCCGTGCGGAGAGCGCGTGCACATAGGGCGTAATAAGTCGAGGTACGTGGGCGCCGCTAGCGGTTGCTTGCTAGTGCACAAGTGTAGAACTACATGAACAATGGGAGATTAGCAATTGAGTAGTGTGGGATGCTAGAGGTGGTTGTATTTTATTCCCAACAACTCACAAACAGCTGTACTAGCGATGTAGAGTCGTGGTGTACAACAGGCAGTCGCCGCTTGACGCGGCAGTTCCGTCCGCCTTCGTGATATGCAACTTGTTGTGCACGCGGGTACGTGAAGTTGCGGACTCCCGGCCCTGTTTTGCTAACATCATTTTAAATTAAAGAATACTAGGTGAATCTTCTGCACATTTTGCTGCTAGGGTTTATTGTTTATATTAGCCCATAAATCAGTGGTTTGAATTTCGACGTGTAGTTTAAGAACACCTTGCATGTGCCGAATAGCCACAGCGAAAAGGTAGAACAAATTCATTTTCCAAAATTTCGACACGGAAAGAACAAAATTAATATATAGTTCAACGAGGTCCCCTGTTTGATAGGTTTTATAACAACGGTTATGGTGCAATATCACCGTAAATTGCGTAATATTCTTCAGAGATTAAATTTTCTTACGTATTTCAAATATGCGATTGGTAATGTTAGTTAATACATGTATAAAATAAACGTAATTTGACAATTGTATCGTTAAGTGGAATTTAAAAGAAATATATTCTGAAAATTTTGAACAATATTATAAAAACATTTACTATCCTTTATAGTGGAAACGACAACATTAAAAATAATTATCGAATCAGCATTGTCGTAAACTATGCTTCCAACGAAAAAAAAGAAATGAACAAATTAATTACTACTATTCAGAGTGACATTTGAAAAGAAAGTGTCGTAAATGAGCTTTCGTATTAGTNGACAATTGTATCGTTAAGTGGAATTTAAAAGAAATATATTCTGAAAATTTTGAACAATATTATAAAAACATTTACTGTCCTTTATAGTGGAAACGACAACATTAAAAATAATTATCGAATCAGCATTGTCGTAAACTATGCTTCCAACGAAAAAAAATAAATGAACAAATTAATTACTACTATTCAGAGTGACATTTGAAAAGAAAGTGTCGTAAATGAGCTTTCGTATTAGTCNAAATGAACAAATTAATTACTACTATTCAGAGTGACATTTGAAAAGAAAGTGTCGTAAATGAGCTTTCGTATTAGTCGTTAATGTATATTTCGTAATAATTATGGTTATTAACAATACGATAGCGAAAATCGTAAGGATTCTCGTGCAGATTGCAAGGCGAACCCATTTTCATATTTAACTGTATGAAAATATATCGTATATAACTTAATAGATGCCACAAATTCGAGTCTCAAGTCACCCGCGGACATAAAAATTACGTGAAACGAGATGTTTGTGTGTCTCGGTACTAGTTTCAGTGACAATTAATAAGCGGCAGTCTCAAGAGTCGACTATTGAATCGTAAAAAGTAGTCTTTACAACTTTGTGAAAACACACTTAGCTGAGAATTACTTCTCCATGAGTCTCAAAAATAATCTCAAAATGTGATTATATGTTTTTAAAACTAGTCTAAAGTGCCGATACACGACTATTATTATGGGCTTAAGAATATCTTATGTCCCCGCCTACCTGATGCTTGAACGGCGTTGCAGAGTGTTTGAAATATACGTTTTTCTACGAAACTATTAAACGTGCGTCCAATGTGCTGTACTACGAAAAGAACCCACACTTCAGATGAGAGCTGTTGAGTACTTGCACTAAATCTTCCCACAGATTTTCCACCAATAAAATAATATGGTCACTGCTGAAATTACCATAGGAACACGTAGTGCGACTAGAACACTGCACGCCAGTTCAGAGCTTTGCGCTTAGCGGCGATGGCGCACTTGACGCGCGTGGCAGTGTCGCCCTTATCGCTACTGCGCCTCTCGGCCTCAAACGCGGAAAAAGCTCGAGGTAGGCAGGAGCGTTAAAAAACGTGTATGTTTAAACACATATTACTAAATTTTCTAGAGATTACAACAAGAGACTTTGTTTACACAATTTTATCCATCGTGTTATCACAGATTAGATATGTACACATAGAAGAAATGGTGTTGCGGTTCCTTTGATGTGGGCGTGCCCATGCTCTGATTGGCCGCGCGAGACTCTGGGCAAGTAGGTTACCACGCGCTGATTGGCAAACGGCGTTCCGACATGTCACCGGCTAGTGGCGCCATCTTGCTGGCGGCTGCGGCTGTAGTTGGCGGAATAAGCTGATATTCCTCCTCTGAATTCCTAATTACTCTCTGCTGTTATGTTCCGGAACACAATAAGTATTTTAAGCAGAGGAAGAATCATTTCTAAGGGTGAGTGTGAGGGGTGGGTGAGAATTAAAAACAATTCAGTGCATTTCCCAGGCACAATCTAATCGTTGTTGGAATGCAGTCACGTAGTGGTGTTTCTCCGAAAGGTATCTCGCAGTAGATAATTACATTCGAATTTCCTGGCATCGCCAAACCATGTTGTGAATACACGCAACTGGCACGTGGTGGTCCAGCTCTGTAGCCCACGCAGGAGCTCCGTATATGAGATGATTATTTAACACTGCGCAGCGGAGGTCCGTAATGTAGTTATTATAAAAACAAAAGCAGCTAGGCGGTTGGTGCGGGTGCGCGAGGGGATGCAGCGGGAAGTGTGGAGGGGCGAGATTCGAGACCGATATGCGACCCGGTAATCAAGATTAATTACAGAGATGGGCGACTGAGGCAGAGAAGATGGTAATAACGAGCACCCTTAGCGCTAGGGAGATGAATGGCACAGCTCCTCTCCGCGCGGTGAGCGGCGGAAAAGGATGTGAAGTGGACACTTCGGAACTTGCCGTGCTGACCAAAGCAGAATGGAAAAAAGAACACGAGATGCGATTCATAATTATATGGAAGGAAACAATCTTTGTGAGATACACACCGTGTAAAAAAAATGGCGTATTTTAAACGCGGAGTTGCTAAAGAAGAAGTGAAAACTGAGAAGAAAACATGTGGCTCATTTTTATTATGGCCAACCTTTTTGGTCTCAGTGGCTCAATGAATCTAACGTATTATTGGGCGAGGGCCATCGCACTAGTTACTCATTAGTGCTGGGATGAAAACAGTAAATTATACATCGTAATGTTCCACATGTGATGCACCATGTAATGGCAGTACATATTAATACACACCACTTTACAGTACAAGAGAAAGAGCCGAACTAGCGGTCCGCATCACTTTGTTAGAAGGGCGGCAATGTTAGCTGGCAATGGTGGACGAAACACTTGATCCTTTATGTACCGCCATAGAAAAAATCGCATGGGGTAAGATCCGGGCTTCTTGGGGACCAGCGATGAAGAGCCTGGTCACCAGCTTCTCCTCGACCAATCCATCGTTGCGGCAACGTCTCGTTCTGGTATCAGCGAACAGCTAGGTGTCAATAGGGTGGCGCACCATAAAGGAAACATCAGACCGTCCCCTTCCCATTGAGGTGTCGAATGCGAATTCGCTACCCCTTCGCAACCTCAAACCGAGAGTTACGAACGCCATCCAAACCGTAACACCGGAAATGCTGACAAGAGCGTGGAACGAGTTTGNACCTCAAACCGAGAGTTACGAACGCCATCCAAACCGTAACACCGGAAATGCTGACAAGAGCGTGGAACGAGTTTGAGTATCGCGTAGATGTCGTTCGGGCCGCTCATGGTGGTCACATTGAACATTTATGAATGTATGGTAAACGAACTTCACGGTTCCACGGTTCATGCTGTTTGGTTTGGATATTATAGACCTTCAAAGTTGGGGTATTATTTTATACTCGTCCTGTATTATTTTACACACTACTCAGAATCTCCTCAACTGTAGTAATAGTGCCATGAAATTTTGCCGCCATATCTGCAATGTCATTAGGTGATTATACGCTAAATTCATTGCGCCGCTGCGACCAAACGGTTGGCTATAATACAAAATTACCCGTATATTTTTGCGCAGTTTTCACTTCTCTACGCAACCTTGGTGTAACAATCCGCTATTTTTTTACGCGTTGGATATATTCCAGCGAAGAAAACTGGTGATCTTGTTACATTTATAAAGAGAAAGACATTGGTTATGGGTTAGACGTATGACCAGATGATAACAAACTTTTAAATGTAAAAGTAAATTTCACAGAAGTTAATACACAACAGAACATATAGCTTTTGATGATGGGATTTTTCCACGAATGCCCAGAGAAAATCAAAAGATTTTAATTGAACGTTAATCACACAGAACATAAAACATGTGTTCTTTAGAAAATGTCATCGCCCGAAATATGAAGTAATATCAAGCAGTGATATTAATTAAGGTACAAAAAGTACTGGCAAATCGAGGTTTGATCAAGTGGGGTGATTTATTGAATCACTTCCTTAAAAAGCATACACGGAATAATGGCCGTATGTAAACTGTACGGACTGTAAAGCCTCAGTAAGTGTTAACACGTTCAGTCACAGAGTCTACGATCGTGGATACATTGCACGTGAATGATATTTATGACCGATACTGTACGCAGCAAGCAACTTGTGTACAGTCTTCCTTATGGGTAATCTGGTTTGTGGAATGTTCTAAACCTCTTTGACATGAATAGGTTAACGCCAATATCATGGAGCACGCGGCACGTTTTTCACTTTTTGCAAGAAAATTGCTGAACACATATGCAGCGCATACAAAAAAAAATTACGTAATTTCAACACTTGAACTCAGGAATTAATGTGCAATCGAATGGGTAAAAAATAATATTATGAAAATATGCTGAGTCACAAGACGTCGCAGTCTATGAGCCACGAGTAAGAGTAAGGAAAATTGAAAGAAATCTACATCGAAACAAAGTTTGTAGAGAGGAATTTTTTGTAAGCATTAGCTTGGTTGTAGGTAAACAAGTGTATGAGAATTAACGTAAACTGATGGCGTGAAAGGAAAGCACGAAAGAGGGAACAGGTGTTCAACGTGGTCGGGCGAAATTTATGACCAGAGCTAGCAGGGAGGAAAAGGCTGGAAGAAGCGCTTTATGGAAAGGGGGTGCGAATCCGTATAGATGAACAATACACAGGCCGAAACGCCATAGAGATAACTGGCCGGGCGTGTGTTATATCAAGGCCCCGATAGGCCTGAGAAGACCATCCAGTGTTAACCTATTAAACCCAATTTTTACGTATAGGTTCAGCCCTTGCAAATAAGAAATATTTTAATGGGAGCTGTACTTAGCACTTGTTTCGCTACCTCAACCAGAAAGCTGTAAACTTTGTGTTGGGCCATATACGCTGTTCACGGTCATCTGAGCACTTTTGAAAACAACAATTGAAAAATTTCATTGCCACCACCTGCATGTATTTTTTTACTGGCACAATGGCTGGTATTAGCCCAGTAAAGATGGTCACGACGGAGGGAAAGTAGTTCCGTGTCTTTAAGTTGAATTAAAAGTGTTAAGTAAATATTTGTGAATACTGACATTATTTCTCTTGCTTTTTGTTTTTTAATGCATTTAAGTGTAAGAATTATCAACATTTTAAAATATATACTTTTCTAATAATACCGACGTATGAGTTAAGTGTTCAGGCCCATGATAATGTTAATTTTACATGTGGCGGAAGGATACACAATGTGCACACAAGTACATCTTAAGCAGGGCTTTCAGAAGTGCTCGGTTTACCGCGAACAGTCTATAGTAATGTTACGCGCTCGCTGCTTCGCATCCTGCGCGAGCGAGTGGAAGTGAAGGTCAGCAGTTATATGATAGTGGCGACGGCAAGTCAAAGGACGCCGCCGCACACGCTGACCCTGACAAGCTCATATTTCTCCATTTATCACGCAGGAATGTCGTCATCACCATTACTTTTCCCAGAACAACTTGGATTGCCGAGAACGTTCTAGACGGCACCTACCTCAAGTATGAAAACCACATGCGGGCCCCTGAGGAGAGAGTGATTAAGAGCCGAGAGTTTGGCATCTCGTGCGACACCTTAAGCGACAGTTGGGCGATTCCGGAGCGGCGAGGGACGACTGCAGCGATCTGCGAGAGTGCGTCGGCGAGCCTGTGTGCAGTTGGGACTGATCTGTGACTGGGTGCGAAAAGACATTCAGGACGGTGGAAATAGACAGTTTTAACTAAACAAGCGGAAATAATTGGAGCAGTTTATGGGACATTAGCAAGAGTAAAGACTGTGATAGATACTTTAATAGACATTGAGATAGTAATTAAATATTGCGCTCAGTAAGAATAATAAGAGTTAATAGGACGCTCAGACTGGTAAATAACAGATATTTAACTGTTTGTGGCATTGAGAATAAATATAATTATCCATTCATGGTTACTTCCAGCTTTTCTGAAGATTATACGCGAAAGTTCTACTTTCAGGTCGTTCCTCCACCTCATGCAAACAAAACGTAACTAAGTCTAGAAAATTAATCCAAAGAGGCAAATGCAACGCATTTGGACTAGCGTACCGTATTTGTGCGCCATCAGTTTAATAATATTTTGCATGAGAACTATATATTTCTTACTAAGCTCTACCAACACACCTATTTTCTCCCTCTTTTTATTTTTATTATTTATAAATTAAAAATGGCATAATTTATAGATAAAATGTAATTAAAAGTTAAATCTTACCAAAAATAAGATAATTTTATATTAACATAAGTTTAAAACGCCTGTAATATGTAACATATTTGTGAAATAATCAAACACGGTACACATGAGTTCATTTTTTTTAATGTTTAATTTAAAAAGTTTGGATATATTGCGAATAGACTATAGCATATTTCAAGCACTACAAAATATAAAGGAACAAGAGAGGCAGTGGTGGAAAATGGCGGGTGAAAATAATGATTAGGAACCCGCACTGGCTCGATGCGAATACCTTGACGAATGAAACAGTGCAATTGTTAGTTGAAGAACAATCAGTGGCATAGCCATGAATTCCTCACGAGTGGGGTTATAAAATTTTAATAAATACACTAACAAGAGTAAAGTTGTCCACGTAATGTATAAAATAATTTTTATTAAATTTCAAGATACTATTTGATAAACATTTAAGTTATGGAGGAAACAACTCAACAGTACCCACCATTTCGAGTACGCTAATGAAGTAAACTGTGAATCAAGACGTGATTACCTTGTGAGACAGGTATGACGGCTGTATGTGGGCCGAAATAGACAAGAAGGCGAAAGACGATCGGATCACCATGATTGTAAAGACTTGTTCGAGCCAACAATTGTTTGTACATCGCGAAACAGTCACATAGTTGCTAAAAAAAACAATCTCAGTTTAAAAAATAGTAAATAAAAACAGACCATGTAAAAGCGAGACCTGGAACCCTTTATCCGGTTTAACAAAATCTGTCCNTGGAACCCTTTATCCGGTTTAACAAAATCTGTCCGGAAACAAAATATTTTTGTTGAATCAATTCTTTACATTTGGTTCGCCGTACTTACTTCTTGATTGGAAAAATGAGACTTCCGAGTTACATTCGAAACGAGCACGACACGCTACAAAACTTTCCAACTGCCGCCGGGTTGGTTTGCGCTGTTACAAGACGCTGAAAAGGAATGATGCAACAGGAAACTAACCACTACACCACCACGGCCCCTTCACAATGGTGTTTTCAATAAGCGTGATCTGTTGAATGTTATATTCCGCCTTAGCCTGAAGTGTTATTTCTTTCACGTGGAAACCGACTGCGCACACGTGAAATAGTACGTTTTAGAAACTTGCATTACGAACACACGGCAACCCAGTTCGAGTGCCAGGTGGTCGGGCCCCTTAAGGCTCGGCTTCCCCCTCCTGAGGAAATTCCTCGTTTTCGCGTCATCATTTCAGTTTCAAGGGTATTATTGGAAATGTTTGATGATGGAACATTTACAATTTACTAGTTGTTTAATACTTTTGTATATAATTTTCACTGCTTGCAAGAAGGCAAAAAATTATTGATAACATGTAAATATGTTCCTGACTTTTTACAACAAGCAGATAAAACACAGTTAAAGTTGCGCACGAAAATATTAAACAATTCGTAAAATGTAAATTTTCAATCATCATATATTGTCAGTAATTACTGGGGATCGGAAATTATGACGCGAAAACTAATAATTCCTACAAAAGGAGCGAAGCGGAACCTTAAGGCTCGCATGTACCTGAAGCTGTTTTGCGCTTTCAAGGCCCAGAGGCGAGGGAGCGATACGGGCGATAATAACACAGGCGCCTAGCGCCTCATCGTCCCTACACGAAAGACGCTGAACTGGCTTGCAGCGTTTGCGTCGTTGCGTTGTACTGTGCAAATTAGATTTGTAACAGTGGGACGTATAGTTGTACTTTGCTCCTACCGCTGAAAGAAACTGCTAAGACAGGCTCTAAAATTGCATTTTTTTGTTTTTTTTTTTTTTTTACGATTTCTCTTTTTTCCCTCTCTCTTTGACTGCGCTCGATACCATAAGAGCAAAACCATACGGCCTTATATATTTTTTTTTTCTTTTATGGCAAGAAGTCGTATTCCCTAAACATATATGTTCACTGATATACGCGTAAATGCTCAAAAAACGATTTTACAGGAAATGTTTTGAGTTAATAGTCCCCTGAAAGGGTGCTGATCGCCAAATAATTCACTATTTTATACTTGTACGAAACATCATTACACTAGAATATATTATTTATAAGTACTCTTTGCTTGGAATAAAAATATATATCGCACAGTTTTAGCATCATGGCATGTCAAAATCACAATTTTAGTGGTTTGGGACGTAAAAATAAAATTAACGAAATAATTCACTAAAAANCATCATGGCATGTCAAAATCACAATTTTAGTGGTTTGGGACGTAAAAATAAAATTAACGAAATAATTCACTAAAAAATTTTACAAGGGCTACTGAAAGGTCATGCCTTAATGCAATTTAAAGTATGATTAGGAACATTTGTTTTACCAAAAAAAATAATTAACTGCTATTAAAAAAAACACAAATGTATTTATTTTAAACCATTTTTAACAATCGCGAAAACATTTCATAATAATTTTAAAGCTTACTTGATGTAACAAATGGTATATCATTACAATGTGAATGATCTCATTACGGAAAGTGAGTTACGTTTCATTGTTTGTAAGTTCCAAAAGACCAAAATTGTGATTTGNCATCATGGCATGTCAAAATCACAATTTTAGTGGTTTGGGACGTAAAAATAAAATTAACGAAATAATTCACTAAAAATTTTACAAGGGCTACTGAAAGGTTACGCCTTAATGCAATTTAAAGTATGATTAGGAACATTTATTTTACAAAAAAAAATAATTAACTGCTATTAAAAAAAACACAAATTTATTTATTTTAAACCATTTTTAACAATCGCGAAAACATTTCATAGTAATTTTAAAGCTTACTTGATGTAACAAATGGTATATCATTACAGTGTGAATGATCTCATTACGGAAAGTGAGTTACGTTTCATTGTTTGTAAGTTCCAAAAGACCAAAATTGTGATTTGNGTGTGAATGATCTCATTACGGAAAGTGAGTTACGTTTCATTGTTTGTAAGTTCCAAAAGACCAAAATTGTGATTTGAGAGGCCATTTCGTAAAAAAAATGGGGCGTCTGTAATTTTTTCATGCGAGGAAATAGTACTAGTAATTAATATCTACAAATTGAACAGCGTTCCGTACAAATATAATATAAAATATTCCTTCGCTGACGAGCAGCTTTAAGGTTCAGCTTCTCCCCTTTAGTAGAAATTCTTCGTTTTCGCGTCAAATTTCAGATTCATTGTAATAACTGACATGTACGATTATAGAAAATTTACATTTTACGAGTTCTTCAATATTTTTGTGCGTAATTTTAATTGTGTGTTATCTGCTTGTTGTGAAAAGTCAGGAACGTATTTATATTTTATCAATAAGTTTCTTGCCTTTCTGCAAGCAGGAAATAACACACAGTGAAAATTAGATACAGACGTATTAAACAACTAGTAAATTGTAAATTTTCTATAATCAAACATTTTCAATAATACCTCTGAAAGTGAAATTATGACACGAAAAGAGGCCGCGGTGGTTGAGAGGTTAGCCTGCTCGCCTCCCACTAAGGTGAACCGGGCACAATCCCCGGCCGGGCCACTCCCGGAGTTTTGCAAGTGGGAAACGTGCTGGATGATGCCGCTTGTCGGCGGGTTTTTTCGGGGACCTCCGGTTTCCCCCGCCCTTGCTTTCCGGCGCTGCTCCATTCTCAACTCATTTCACCCTCGTCGGCTCTCAAGACCTCGCTGTTAAGGGCACTGCCTACCGGCTGGCAGCTACGAAATTTAAATAGGAAATTCCATGTTATGGATATTTCTCCTCGGTGCGTTAATTTTAAAGATAGGCGTTTCAAACAGAATGCAGTTTTCACGAATTTTTTAGAAGTTCCCTACCGCGGAGATGTTTCCATAACATGTGCAGCCTGTTTGCAAGGAATGTTTAAAATTTATGTTTTACCAAAAAAATACGTCTGCCTATCTATATTGGAAATATATGCTCGTAGGGCTCATTTCCTAAAAAATTCGTGAATAATACATTTTGTTTGAAATGCCTATCTTTAAAATTAACNTATGCTCGTAGGGCTCATTTCCTAAAAAATTCGTGAATAATACATTTTGTTTGAAATGCCTATCTTTAAAATTAACGCACCGAGGCGAAATTTCTTTAACATGTGATTTCCTAAATAAATTTCGCTGCTTCCAGCCCGTAGGTAGTGCCCTTAAAAGCCACCCAAATCTCTCAACTCAAACCAGAGAAAATTGAGCTTCTGATAATCAGTGCCTGATAACTAATTAATATGACTGAATTTCGNTCTCTCAACTCAAACCAGAGAAAATTGAGCTTCTGATAATCAGTGCCTGATAACTAATTAATATGACTGAATTTCGCTTATTTATTTGTGATTCCCACGGAATTTAGATAATTCCACTGCCATAAGTCACTTGTTCCCAGTTCATTGGCTTATTTTTCAGTCGGCAATAGCTTATCAACTGACTTTGGGTGAATGTTATTTCATTTATTGATATAACTGATTCAGGTTTGGAGTGAACTCGACTATGACGAAGCCGAGCCTTAGCGAAGGAGCTGTGGCAGCGAAGACGTAACAGGACGACATAGGCGCCGTGTAGCGGCGGACGGCGTAGAGACACGGGCGCTCATCTGTTGCCGCGGGGCCGACACACACTCGTGCGCTGCGCCTCTCCCCGCCCGGTCACACGCATTGATTTCTACAGTCTGGGGAGGGAATTTGGGAGAGAGCCGCCGAGGAGAGAGGAGAGAGAGAGAGAGTAAAAAAAGTCCTCGACGGGGCGGCCCCTTGCCGCGCACTGTTGCCA